>CAHIKZ030001781.1:207500-330000 GCA_903632075.3 Acanthosepion pharaonis | reverse complement strand
GGGACTACTAAATATCAACAGTAGTATTGATTGAAAAGCTGGTCGACTGACACACACCCCAAGTCGTGCAATAACTTCTTATTGTATTTACTGTTCAATACACGATTTATCTGCAACCTCTTGTTTTGTTAATATTACGCATTTATTATAGAACTATATATATATATATATATATATATATATATAAATAAAATAAATGATGGAATTATTCACACAAAAAGATAATGGAAGTTAAAACATATTAAATGTTGTTTCCAACCATCAAAGAGTTATTTTTCAAATAGTTGACTTTCCTCTGTTCCGTTATGAATGAATAAATCCAAAACTATAATAAAACTAATACGGCAGAAATTTATATAAACAAGGATCAATTCATTCATAAAAATTCTGAGGTTTTTGTTTACTATTTCAATTGTTTGTGATGATGGATGTCTCGCCATTTAAATCATTGACCTTTTATTAAAATTGTGTGAATAATTCATGTATTTGTAAATTGATTGCACGTTTATTGTAATATATATATATATATATATATATATATATATATATATATATATATATATATATATATACCGCGTGTAACTGCAAAAATTAAAATTATTCACTTGTTAGATTAAGCTTTTTAACCGTTGTATCTAAATATGATTAAAGATATTTTTACTGGAATTCTCAGAGGTTTTTTTCTAACACTATTGGACAATAGTTTGAGCAATAAGAATTACTCTCTAAGCTTAACAGAAGAATCGTTTTGAAGTCGGTTTAACGAAAATGACATGTTCATTTTTAATTAATCCTAGCTTTCGATTGTCATATCTGAAACTCTTTTCTCACTTTCTAAAAGTCTAAAAGATTGAGTTTGATTTTTTCTAATTGATCTTTTTATTTCTAATTTGAAATGGTGATCCCTCTTGTTGTCATCACCTCTCGAGCCAGTTTTCCTCTCTACTGTTCACTCTTTTTAAAACTTATTCACCGTTCTCTTGATGGTTCTTGAATGGACTTTGAAGATGGAAGATAGAGTATTAGTTGGTATTATTACTGAAGGCCTCAATAATCTTTTTTTCTCTCACCATTGCTCGGTTAGGCTGACAGTGGGGCTGGCACAAAGCGATTTTAACCAGTTGTCTTTCTAGCTGAGTAAACGAAATTGTTTTCAGTGATTCGTACGAAAAATGGTGTCAAGATGTCTAAACGTCTTATCTGATAAACTGGAAAAAAGAAACACAGTTAATTTAGTGTTTTTTTTTTTTTTTAGATATTAAACATTTTGTGGGCTGAACAATTATGCTGTTAAACGATTTTCCTTTTACACAATATATATATATATATATATATATATATATATATATATATATAAATGCACATTTCAATTATTTATAATAGCCTTGCTTTCCACCTCCTTCTTCTTCTTCTTCTCCTTCTCCCGCCCTTCCCCTTCTTCTTCTTCATATCCACCTCCTCCTTTTCTGTTATACCCAACGTCGTGCGTTTGTGTATTCATTATTTTTTAAAAGTTCATTGTAAGTTCATTAGTTTTTTATTTAATAAACTGTTAAGAGGTCAAATGATAAAAATCGCCTGAGGATACCGTAAGGTTGAAGCCAAGGTAGCAGATTCAACTGATTTCCTGATTTTTAAAGTTAAAAGCTCTACATGTTATTTTTACTCTTATTTTATTTAATTTCACGCGTGTCTTATAAACATTGAACGTTTTTACTTCTAATTAAACAATCATTATCGCACTATTCTATACAGGTAGACATTCTGTGAAATTTGATATACGTTAAATTATCTAATATTACGTATATTTTTTTATAAATTATATGTAAAGCTAGTATTTTATTATATATATATATATATATATATATATATATATATATATATATATATATATATATATATATGGACATTTCATTGAATACGACGGAAAATTTGCTTTTATTTAGTTTTTTATACAATTTTTCATGCGATCTAATATTTTTTTTCCTTTTGGATGATAAATTATATGAATACTGTTCTTTAATCCAAGCACTTTTGGCTATACATTTAGCCATTTTCAAGTATTAAATATTTTAAC
Organism: Acanthosepion pharaonis; assembly: GCA_903632075.3. Classification (NCBI taxonomy): domain Eukaryota; kingdom Metazoa; phylum Mollusca; class Cephalopoda; order Sepiida; family Sepiidae; genus Acanthosepion; species Acanthosepion pharaonis. Next base: position 327,923 of record CAHIKZ030001781.1, on the reverse strand, counting down.
TGTTAAATAAGAAATAGTTTGTTGTATGTATGTTTTATAAAATGTTTTCATTTTTCAAAACACGGTTAAGATATTGTGTCCATGTTCAAAGTTAATATTATTAACTGTTGCATTTTGTTTGTGTTTATTAATAAGGCTTCAATTATTTTAGCCCATTTTTGCATGTTGGTGATGCTATTATATCAGTGTTGTCACCAAGTATGTTAAGAATAGTGTCCGGTAGGTCTCTATGAATATTTAAATGAAATCCAATTGAGCTATGGTCAGAAAGGTGTAGAGTGAGTCTGCGTGTCAAACATGTTGTAGTGTGGCCTATGTTATTGTTTACGAATTTTGATTGATCAGGAATACATTCCTTAATGGGCATTTAAATCAGTAAATAATATTTGCCCTATTTAATTGTGTTCTTGGAGGATTAATTATTATTTTTAACTATAAGGTTAGAGTTTTTTATTTTTTTCTAATATATAATTAATCTAATTTTTTTGCTATTGTCAACTGGTGTTATTCATTTTTTATTATAATGTTCTTAATTCTGCTTTCATCCTGTTTATAATTTTCGTTCATCTGATTTTTATAAAAGATATTAATGTTATTGTTTATGTTTCAATTTTCGCCGTTGCTAAAAATAATGGAAGCCTTATTAATAACAACAACAAAAAAATACTTAATAATATTAACTTTGAACATAAAGCACTAACTAACTTATGCACGTGTCAGTCAGCTGTGCACGTAGACAAGTATCAAATTTTGGGAATACCTTCGTTACTTTACATTTTCGTCCTTGTTCAGATTTTACATTGATTAATGTAAGTCTTTCAAAAACTAGCTTCTGACCTTCAACGAGAATTTTTTCTTTTTAGGTTTCCATTGAACGAACTCACAATATTCATTTATTCTTTCTACCTTTTTTTCAAACTTTTGTTTTGCGGCCTCAGTCTAGCTGGCACTTAGTTTATCAGACGCTTGCATGTGCACGGATTCAAATACATGATAAATGCTCCAAGTGTGACCATGATATTCTATTCAGATCTTAATAGCTTGCGAGAACAGAACTACAGAGGAAAGACGCATATTAATATTTTCTAAAAGTGCTTTTTCTTTTTTCTGACATGAAACGCACGTAAAAATATTTAAAAAAGTTATTTGGTTTATGAAAATGGTGCCGCGAAACACCATTAAGCTTTTTGAGGCCATAATCAGTAAGAAGGTCGAACATCTAGAAAAGAACAACCTCTTCAACGACGAGCGGTATAGGTTTCGATCTGCCCGATCCACTGCTGACGTCCTAACTAACATCACTCACAGAATCAGTGAAACTCTTGAGGACAAACACACCTCAACCGTAGCTCAAAGGCTACACAATCTCTCCAGTTATGGAATCACTGGAAGAGTCTTCTCGATCATAAAATTCTTCCTAACAGGTACGTTCCTAAAGGTAGTTATCAATGACCAGTCATTCGGAGCCCTATCGGTTAACGCAGGCGACCCCCAGAGGTCACTTCTGGGACCAACCCTCTTTTTGATCTTCATAAATGATCTGTATAAGAATATACTCAGAACATTTGTAAACATCTACGCCGAAGATACGGATATATATAGGCGCACCTTTGGGTGCCTCGGCGTGGTGTAATGGTTAGCAAGCTTGTCTCGCTAAAATTGTTACAACTGAATAGTGAGTTCGATCCTCGCTGGGTGCCCCATACTTTCGGCCATGTGCCACATCTAAGCCTCGCTTAGAAAATCAATATATGGGCGCACCTCTAAAATGGTCAAAGATTGGCGACTGATCTCTCTTCGGATATTGCACAAACTATCCAATGGGGTAAAATCTGTATATATAAAATACAAAACAGAATGTAATGATTTCAAAACATAACAATTGAATTTATTAGTGTTTGGTGTACAAGCCTATAAGCTGAAGGTGTGATAGAGTTATGTCTCTTAGATTTGGAAATATTTGTACGTGAGCTCATAAAGTGAATTAATTATTAAACTGTAGTTTAGAAGAATAAAGTTCCTTTAGCATGTTAGGAAATGTGAGTTGTAAACCTTGGTAAGAGTTCAGAAGAGATTTTAGAGTTCGTACTTGCGTGAATGTTGGTAATGGTCTTTAACCTCTGACCACAAGGCTAAGACGGGAGCTCTTGAAGATTCCATCTTGGCAGCAAGGAGAAAGATGAAAGAAGAGAAACACGAGGAAGCTTACACGTGTTTTCTTTATATAAGATCGTGTATCACATGACCGGATCAGATCGAAAACGCGGGAAAACAGATTTGTCGCTTGCAGGCGGGTTTGATTGGTCGGAACTGACCAATCAGCGAGCTAGTTTTGAGGAGATCAACCAATGAATGCTTGTCGCATGATTTCTATGATGATGGGGATGATAATTACCATAGGCCAAATAATCTCTTTGTTTCGCTTACATGAAGTGAATAGATTAGATCGGATTAGCTGCTAGGACATTTTCTTCACTGCGTCGTGCTAGATGATCTTTCTCGCCAAAATCTATATTACACATTTAGTTTGGATTAGTTAGGATTAGTTTAACCTTACGTTAAATTACTTTGATTTTTTTTTAATTGGATTATTTGGCTGTAAGTTAAATAAGAAATGTAAGTTAATTCCACTTCTTTATATAAATCTGTCTGCCACTAAAAATAAAATGAATAAATCTGAATTTTCCTCTCCAGAATCTATCTTATAAATTTATACGTCGACCATTCGATTATGCATCGATTATTGATGCCACATCTGCTCCGATGTCTCTGCTATGGATTTAGAGATTATTGATAAAATCCATAGAAGTATATGCAATGTTATCAGTCCTGACTTGGCATCATAATTTTATTCAATTTCATACCTCCGAAATGTCGCTTATCTGTGGTTTTTTGTATAAATATTTCCAAGGTAATTATTCTGACGAGATTTTCTCTTTGGTACATCGCCTTTACAAATCGAAGAGCAGTACTAGATTGGCAGCTAGGTCTCATCATTTTATCGCTGAAATGGCTAGATGTAACCGTAAGTTCAATGCTAATGGTTTCGTCTCCCGCAATTATCTCTTGCGGAACTCTCTTCCGACTTCTGGCTTCTGGTTTTTCTTTTTCTCATATTCTTTTACATTTATTAAACACTTTGGTTTTAGTGGCTTTACTGCCTTGCTTTGGGGTGATATATATATATATATATATATATATATATATATATATATATATATATATATATATATATTGTTACCCCTACATATAGCTTTCATTTACTCTAACATTCGTCCCACACACTCATACATTCACTCTCACTAAATTTTATTTTTTATTCCCAGAGTTGTTTTTTCTGTTTTCTTTTTTTGAATTTCTGATGAATTGGATCGTATTTACGATTCCAATGGAATAAATTATGACCATGGAATATTAGTGTTTAAGCCTTTTTATTATATCCTTACTCTGTCCTGGACATTGAGTTCTAACTGAATTCTATCCTCTTGGAATTATTTTTTATACATATATATATATGTATGTGTATGTATGTATGTATGTATGTATATATATTTATATATTTTATATATATGATTGCATATGTATGTGTATATTTACCACTAATATTATATATATATATATATATATATATATATATATGTGTGTGTGTGTGTGTGTGTGTGTGTGTTTGTCCCATAATTATGGGACACATTTTAAATAAAGTTTCTTGGGTTATAAAGATGACATAGTGTGCCAAATATATTTATTACAAAACTGATATACAAGAGTTGAACATATTATCTAAGATTTGAATATTATATCTCTGAGAGGGTCACCACCTGTCATTTTTTAACCAAGCTACTTGCTGTGACCCATCATTATTGGACACCTAATATATATATATATATATATATATATATATATATATATATATATATATATATATATATATACAGGTTAAAAAAAAAATGGGTAAGTAATCCAAGTAGATCCTATTAATATAAAATATTCAAACTGACCCACAAATGAGAGCTCAATATAATTTTTATTATGGACCATATAAGTGAATTACAATTAATGAGCTCTAAAGTAATTACCTCATGCAGATGATCATTTTGTCCATGGGAAAGTATTTTTCCCTGGACTTGTCAGTGCAAATACATTTACTAAAATGAATAAACCGTTTCTTCACAGGAAATTTGAAAGACAAAGGAAGGAAAGAAGGAAAAAAAGAAAAAGGAACGAATAAAAGGAGAGGGAGTAAGAATTGGCCTATAATAGAGGAGGGAGTTATATAGATAAAGAGAGTTATGGGACCTAAGGTGATGGTGGTGGACTTGGGTACAGATAAACAATACAGTTGAAAATGGACATTGACATAGATGTAACCTATCAACGACTGTGCAAGGAAGAAGAATGAACAAAAATGCCAAGAGAGGAGAGCTTAAAATTATTATAGAATGATAATAAGAATTTAAAATTAATACTTAAAAAAAAAAAGATGTTAATATTAATCCATTCAGTACTACATCTTTACCTATATAGTAAAAGTTACAGTAAAAAAATTAAGTAAATTATTAATATATTAATTTCATTTATATATAACCAATCTCATTATATCAATATGATATTAATAAATTTTAAAATACCAAGTTTATAATGTAAATTATATCACATCTATATTAGTTATTTAAAATTTCTGTAAAGGATTAAATTTAAATTCAATATATAAAACAATTTAGCATTATAAAAACAATTAAATATGGAATAAAATTCCACATAGAGAAAACATGTGACAGAGAGAGAAATATTTAGATATAGAAGGAAATTGCACATTTCAAAAACAATTTCACACACAGGAAAAATGTTACATATAGGGAAGATGTCACAATAGAAAAAAAGTTCACATATAAAAATAAAAATGAAAGAGAGGTGTTTGAGGTTCGGCTGATACTTGTTAGTTGAAATTTGTTCCTGTGGCGACCCTTGGAGTGTGGGATTGAAATAATATTATGTCAGTTGGAATTTTTTCTCATGGTGACACTTGGATACCAATTCATTCCTTTTGTTTAATAGAATATCTTAATTCTTAAATTTAATGATTTTAATTTTTTCCTCCAAACATAAATTATATCTACCCTTAAAGTTATTTGGAGTCTGAGCAAAACCTATCAATTTCCAGTCAATTTGAGTGTTCAGGTCTTTTTCCTTAAATTCACAAATTTTTGGGGTAGAGAGTAGTTTGGTGTTTTAGTCTTGGGTTGGAAAAAGAGTGTCTGTGGTTATAAAGCCTTTTTTCCATTCCCCTGCAGAAATCCCAATATAAACTTGGTTTGATTTATTTTCTGTAGAGTAAATGGTGGCTTGATAAATAAACATTAGATGCTCTAAATTTTCCCTCGACTGGGCAAAGGTTCTTATTTCTACAATTGCAAGATTTTTTTTTATTAGAATTCTCGTTGACACCATTGAATTTGTTAAAGATATACTTGTTGTGGGACTCAATTACTCTAAACATGCTGTAAGTACGTGAATAACTTATTTTAATGGGTTTTCTATTGAAGATCTTACCTAGAGGGTTGTTATTCAGAAAATGTTTACTTATATATTTCAGGAAAATTTGTCCAATATCCACACAAAAATAGAAAAAAGAAATATTATTTAGTTCACCTCCCCCTTCCGTAGATTATCTAGAATTAATATTGGACATTATTTGTTTGATTATCTTATTTATTAGCTTCTTTTGATCATAAACATTCACGTGCAACATTAATAAACGTTTTGTTTGATCAATTCTGGGAATTTTACTAAACCTTTCTAATAATTTGGCACGCGCAAATCACCGTGCTGATAACAAATATGGCGCCAGTTTGTTTACATTGCGCAGATCAGTAAGAAAAATTTCAGCGATTGCGTAGGTCAGTGTTACCAACATTGTGTGAAAAGTTTGTGTGAATTGACTGCATGGTTTTTGAAATATTAGAAAAAAAGTTATTTAGATAATAATTTGGCACGCAGTGTATATATATATATATATATATATATATATATATGTGTGTGTGTGTGTGTGTGTATGTGTGTGTGGTGTGTTTGTATGTGTGTGTTTGTGTCTGTGCGTGTAAGTTAACTTATTTTATTGAAACCTACAAATATCTTTCTAAATTATTTTAGAAAAAATCTACTTTTTCATATTTTTTCCGTTTTTAGTTTGCATGCTTTGTTAGTGCTGGGTCGCATTTCCTTTCGAAAATGACAGGTTCATATGAATAAAAAGAAACGTTCATAATTCTATGATACTCAACAGAACAAAAAATTAAATGACACTATAAATAAACAGATGAAAAAGTGTCAGTTTATGACACATTTCGATTGACATGAAAGTAATGCTCAGGTTATTTACCCACTTTTCATTAAAAACATTAAATAATCCTGCCATTGTTTAAAATTATAAACGGTCTTTGTTATTTCTCGTTAACAACGATGACTTTATTTTAAGTCATTTTTCAGGGTGATTCTTTCCTGGTTTTGAGAAATCCTCTGTCAATGTATAAAGCCTAAATTGTAAATTTAAAATATCTTGTTTTATGCATCGAATGCACAAAAACGTAAAGAAAGTTGCACCTTTTGTGGTCATGCTTTTGCATTTTTAGGCCATGCGTGTTTCCCTTGTCCGCATATAAATGATTTTGACCTTTAAATCGACTGAGAAATGACGATGCAAAGAACAATTACCTGATGGAATAAAGAACGTGGAAGCAAAACTAATATTGGCAAAGAATGGTGGCAAGAAGCAGTATGTGTTTTCTTTCTGAAGTTTTGGATGAGGAGTTATCATTATTTAGATATTTTACATTGTTTACACTGGGACTGTTGTCCTTATCTTTTTTTGTTGCTACCATAATGTTGTGCTCCACATCCTTCTTCAGGTGCTTGATACAGGTCCTTCAAAGAATTTCAAACTATCGTATTTGACGGCATATAAGACGCATGGGTGTATAAGACGCACCCCAATATGAGCAGGTAAAATCAAGAAAAAATAGTAATCAGTAAAATTATTAGTAAATGGTACAGCCTAGGCTATACTTATGAGGTATTATTTTGGTTAAAGAAGCCATGATTACAATTAAACGAAAAATAATAGGAAAAAAAGAACATGAGCCTATAAAAACTTTATTATATCCTTTATAGGATCTGTAAAACCTGCGTCTTGTAAACTTCCTACTGGAATAGATATTTATTTGTACTTATGTACAAAATGTGGCACAAGGCCAAAACGGGGGTTGGTGGTGGACGGTCTTCTTCTGTCTTAATTCTAAACTTAGCTAGTCACAAAAACGTACCCAAACATACCAACAATAGTCATATCACCAAAACGACACATTCACTCTTAACTTTCTTACTACGCCCACCATAATACCTCAAATTCTCTATGAAATCCTAACTAGTCCCTATATGTACATTTCAAAGTCTGTGGGGGGAGGGGAAAAACAACAATAAAAAAGACAATGATTATTTAAATATGAATTAATGCTATTTACATGAAGACAAAACAAAATAAAGTTAATAATAGACCCCCCCACAATCCCTAAATATGGCAGAACCATCAGTTAACTAGACGAAATAATTGCAGGATGGTAACATTATAAAAACCCAAGCACGGACACAAACACGCACTCATTTAGACACAATAAAAAATACGAAGACACACACACGAAACGAAAGTCATCCCGCAACAACCAGAGAACTGACATCACTGACCACCTAACGAGGGAGGGGATGGGGAATTAATCTAAAGAAAAATAGGGACAGAAATAAAAGGGGGCCAATGAGCATACATACCCTAGCTAAGTTAACCAGAAATGGGAAACTAAAGATTCAAACTAAAAACCTAAACCAGCCCAATATCAGGGTGGGTTGCCTCTGTTCAACCCTGATAGGACAAAATCCTGTACCTAACCGACATCCAAGTGCCACTCAAGGTCAGCCCCTTTCACTCTACACAGTCGCGCAAGATTTACCCACCTTTTGCCGAATTCTGATGAAGAGAGTCCTAATCTTGACTTTAAGCTGATGCCTAAAGTACAAGATCAGTTGGGAAGAGGTGAACATCTCACCTCCATAGAATCCCTTCTGACGTGTCGACCAAATCAAGACTCTCATAACTCCTAGCAAGCAGTAGAACACATAAAGTTCAGCCTTCGTCAACGGCAGCGCCACATTGCTACAAACAGAAGAGGCCTCAAGGACAAAGAACTTTCCGTTCAACATGCGAACCATGAGGCCTTCAGCAAACTTACATAACGGTGCTACCAACTTGCAATGAAAGAAGACGTGACCTAGGGTCTCGCCTTCCCCATCACAGCGTCGGTAGTTTGGAGATTTCTCCAAGCTTGCTGCGAAAAGCTTTTTGGCGACCCAAAGGGACCCACGCATCACCAGCCAGGTGAGGGATGCCTCATCGTTATTGAGACATTTCAAACCGGGAGCCCAAGGCCAGATCGAGCGAGCCTCCTGTTTCGTAAGACCGAGCTCGTCAATCAGATCATCATGAACGGACGCCCTAACTAACACTTGATAGAATGCCCTACGAGACAACGGCTGGACGTTGGAGAGGCCATCCGACGCCAGTAAGAGGTGTTTTAGGGCAAGACGACTTGCACGGTAGAAGGAACATTCGGCTCGGGGTAAACGGCGGGCCTTCTCCTCGCACGAATGGGAAATTTCTACGGGCGTCTTCCTTCTAGAAGGCGCCCTCCTCATCCGGTTTGCGACACAAACGATTTAGGAATCCGATACGAAGCATATAAAGACGGATCAATGCTAGGCATATCTAGACCGCCTTCAGATGGATGAAGGCAACAGATCTCCAGAGATACCATAGCGGCTTTGTCTCTCCACAAGAAAGACAACAAAAGCCTAACTAATAAAAATTAGTGTGGCATACGGAAGTGGAAGTACTGAGAGTCGGTAAAGGAGAATCGGGTAGATATGTGAAGCACATACCTCCGTCCTCCCCTTTAACGAAAGACTCCTCCGAGACCACAACTCAATTGCGATCTCGGCCTTCCCTTGTACCTCCGACCAATTCATTCCCAGCTAGATATCTGAACCGAACCAGACGCCGAGTATCTTGACCGCCCCATCCGTCCAGTGGAAAGGTCCGGGAAGAGAAACTGCCTTCCACGCACCCAACCTCAAGCCAACATACTTATCGCGGTTGATCCTGGCCCCTGTCACCATCTCATAACCACTGATTTCTTTGCTGATTTCGTTAATCTCAGCTCTGCTCGACATAAGAACCAAAACGTCATCAGCATAGGCAGAAAACCTGGCCGAGGTGGTAGCACCAGGTAGGCCTTGGACTGATCCAAATTGATCATCGCGGCTTCACTGTCGACTTTCTCGATGATCAAGCGGACCATATGAAGGTTGTCCTGAATAGTTCTGCCCTTCACAGCACAAGTGTTCGGAGCCAATCAGACTAGACAGGACAAGCTGCAAACGGTTGGTTAAGATCTTTGCCAAAATCTTTAACTCTGTATTTAACATAGTTAAAGGGCGAAAATTACCTATCCCATCCCCACTGTTTTTGTCCTTACGCAGCAACTTGATCACACCCCTGGTGAAGCGTTGAGGTATAGACCCCTGCTTCATCCAGTTGTTGAAAATCAGTTCCAGCAAAGGAACAAAAACATGCGACCGCCTCAAGTAGACTTCGTAGGTGAGACCATCTAATCCCGGAGATTTATCCAGGCTAACCTGTTTCAACGCTTCCCAGATTTCCGACTCTGTGATGGGACCCTCGCACCTAGCCGCTTCAGCTGCCTCGAGGCAGAGAAAGTCGGCTAAATAGGCGTCGAACTGAGCAGGGCTCAAACCGGGCACCTTGGTAAAAAGATCTCGAAAATAATCCCGAAAAGCCTATCATGTGCCCGAGTTTGTAGTCACGGTTCGTTTATCCGGCAATGTGACGCACGCAATATGCCGCCGTGATGCATTCCTAGTCTCTCTGCACGCAATTCTGCAGCCATATTCGTTGCCTCAGAGGTCATTCTTTTTAACTTAGCCCTAACTACCAGAGCTTGAACCTTCTTGATAAGCAAGGAGGCCAACTCTGCCTTAGCTAAGGCAACTGACCCACTATCACGATCCACTCTTTGCTCTAAAGCCGTTTACGCCATTAATCTATCTAGATTGAGTCGACGACTAAAATCGGCATCAAACGTTCCAATTTTAGATTTTAATTTGTCCCACCAGGCATTTCCCACCACAGCCCCCGTCAGTTCCCTTTGTAACATTAGTAACAGCTGGTCCCGGAATTCCTGCTCGCCAAATAACGAGCAGTTGAATTTCCAGTAGCCAGCCATCCTAACTTTAGGTTTATCTAAGTTTACACAGACCCGGACAAACTATATAATGAAAACTTGGACACCCTAAGATCCCTACATCAACTCTCCTAACTAACACTCGGTCGAGGTTGCTAGCACGCACACCTACAGCCAAGCTGCCACTATTTGTCCAAGTCCAAACTACCCCCTAAGGGTGCTTTGTCGACAGGTTTGATCTTGTCGACAAAGTCGAGAAAATGTTTCACGCCCCAGTTGTTAGTACCCGAATTTGAATTTGACCCTATACGATCTATGTCGGGGTCAAGGATGGCATTTCAATCCCCCGCTAAAACTACCCGCCGTGATGTCGTCATAAACGGCTCGATCCACCGAAACAAAGCAGACCGCTCAGCCTGGATATTGGGCCCATAAACCCCAATGAGACGCAAAGCCTTATCCTTTATGGTAACATCCAGCACGCTAAGTCTGCCCGCCGGATCTGCGAAGACAAGAGCACACGCAGCCTTCAAAGTCTTGCTCACCAGCCAAGAGACACCCCTCGAGCGTCCATCAAAACATACTGAATAAAGAGTAAACCCCTTAGACAGAATGCCTTCATAATCGCGAGAAGATAAACGGGTCTCTTGCACACAAGATATATTCACCCTCTAAAGGTCGCGAGCGAGCCTCAACCTTCGAAACGGACCTCAGGCCTCGGGCATTCACACTAGTCAACCAGAGAGACATTATCAAATCAATTAGGGTTGTCCTTCAGGATAGAACATGGCTGGGATGAGGACACCGACAGCTCGTCCCATTGAACCGGACGCCATCTCAATTTCGACGGTATCATTATGAGACAAGGCAACAATGTTCGCAGGATATGTTAATTTAAGAGCCTTATAAAGGGATGGGTGAACAAAAACGGGGACCCTCCCTTTATACTCTTTATTTGTTTCCTCCATCTCCGGTTCAAGTAGGTAGGCAGCTGGGGGCACCCATTTTAGAGACGCTTTTGCCTCCTCTATCATGCCCCAAATCTCCCGCGTACCCGGGCCAGTTCTTATAACGGTCAACACTCTTTTAGCGGATTTGAAGTTTTCTGGCACTTCGATGTCCATTCCATTAATCTGTTTGAAATTCCATAAAACTTTTAACGCCTTCGGGTTTCTTGTTTGCCCGAAAACTCTCTCCGCTTGTTCCCGGGATACACGACAGACGTCTTCCCCTGGGAGATATGGCGGCTTAATTTTCTTTTTCTTCTTGTCAACTGCGGCCTGTAAATCTGGGCTTCTATTTCTTTTCTTTAGAGGAGATTGTTTAGGTGTCGGAATAGGTGTGTCTATGGGAGTAGTAGAGGGTGACATGCCAGAAGGGGTCTTAAAAGGGGAAGGTTTTATTGATGGATAGGATTTAGACGGTGTGTTTGTCAAAGATTTGGGCGGAAGTGGTTTAGTAAAAGTTTTTTTGGTAGATGAAGGGGAAGACGGGGCAGAGGATAAGGGGCCAGGTGCCCCCAGCAATTTTTGATTTTTAGCCCGCTTTCCGTCGAGTTTTTCCTTCAGCTTTTTGAGGTCGAGGATTTTTTGCCAGCTAGGCTCATTCATTTTTCGCGTAGTTGTAGTATTTTTGTCATACGACGCCGAGGCGTCGCCCTCAGAGCTGGTAGAGGGAATGGGGCTGTAGGTGTTTTTATCCTCGGGTGCATGATGGGGCAGAGGTTTTGAAGATTTGGGTAATCAGTCGTAGGCCAGATTTGAAATTCGGCCAGTCAGAATGGGTAGAATTTGGCCGCGTCAGCATCAGCTGAAATGTAACATTCAGTTATCACTTGGGTTCTACTGATCGTAAAATGACCGGAAGTGTTGAAACCTCACATCTAGTTCGAGCATCCATTCTTTCTCGAACCGAATTTCTAAATAACGTGAGAACTCAACACATAAAAGTTAAAACATTTTCTTTGTTATCTGCCGGTCTTGAACGATTCTCACGGACTTAAAATAAATATTAAGATGAAGAAATTTCTTCGATTAAAACTGTAAGGAGTCATTAGAAAAAAGTCTATGAATTAAGGATGACAATGATTATTTGTTTTTTAAAAAGTGTTTATTATATTGGTGTAATGTTAAAACACATTGTAAATTATTTGGTAGCAACTTTTGTTTTTACTAGTTGCATTTGGGTACTATTTTGTCGTACCAAAGACACAAATAATGTCTGAAATGGTTAAGCCGGTGAAATTTATGAAAACATTCATGTCGTTAAAATAAACGTTCCAGGGATAATTTTTTTATATGATTTTAATAAATGTGTAGGTTCGATAATAATGCTGTTTTTAATATAGAAACTTAAAAAACCAGCAACAAATTAACAAAAATTTCTTCCTTCCGACTTTTTGAATTAACCCAACTTACCTGAGCGCTATGGACGTTCCCTATGTGTATCCTGCTAGTATCGAGTACAAGTCGGCTGAGACAATTATAAAAATCAGTGTCGCATAGCGTGGCACAGAAGGAGAGTGCGTCGGAGCCTGGTCAGCTCTGACGGGGTCGACTCAGCGAGGATGGTATGATGTTGTAAGGCCCGAAACTACCCAATGACCTGAGTAATTACATCACTGACGACACTGGGGGAATGTTTTGAAAAATGATAAGCGTGCGTGAAGAATTTGATCTTTTATCATTTTGGAACTTTTGGCGAAACATTTAAAGAGTAAGCAGTAAACAACCCCTGCGTCAGTAGCTTTAGTAGAAATAAAATTTAAAAAAAAATGTGGGAGATTCCATCCTTGATCAATATTAATTCCAGAATGTTTTGGAATCGTCGATATATGCAACGTATTCTGTATAGCTATTTACTAACTCGTCTTACATGTAGCACAAGGCCGAAAACATGGAGCACAGAAAGGACTGAACTCACAACTCAGTGGCAATTGATTACACCACGTCAAATCGCTAACAATGCATTTTGCATATAAAGAGATTTTTGTATGAACTTGACGTTAGAACAAGTCAATATTCTTCGACTTTATAAGCACTCTTCCAATCGCTTGTGAGGTTAGAATAGAATTAAATTTACTCTTTGTACCAAATAAAATTGTCTTGAATCGTCAAGGTTATAAAATAATCGTGCCGGTTCAAATAAATATTCCATCTGTAATTCATATATATCTTATTTAATAAACATGGAACGAAATATGTGCCTCGGAGAAAATTATTAAAAAAATAATGTTCCATAATGATGGAAGACATTTTAAATACAAGTATCTTGGATTATAAAAATGACATAGCGTATCAAACATATTTATTACATAAATGATATACAAGAATTCAACATATTATCTAAGTTCACTGATTTCTGCTTAAATGTGGCCCCTACTGACTGCCAACATTCTCTATTGTAAGAAAGACAAGTGCCGTTTGGTTGAAACACTAGTTCCCGCACGATCACTGAAGTTAAGCAATATCACGCCACGTCAGTACCTATATAGGTGACTGCTTGGGAATATCAGATGCTGAAGCTTGGATGTATGGGTCGTGTAATGGCTAATGACTTGGAATTGTTAATTGGAGAGCCGGGTTTCAATTCCCGTTGGGATTGTTATATTCACTTACGCGCAAATACCCTTGGGAATGGTATAAATCTGCGTCTTCTCCCCATGCTATGGGTTAATTAGTAAGACTTGTATCACTAAATCATTATTATCTCCCAAAAAATCTTACAAAAATATTTTCTCGCTTTAAATAACCTGCAATAGATTGATAAGCCGTAGAAAATGAATCAATCAGTCAATGAAACACTTACTAGCTATACAGACATGTATTTTAGATTTATTTACATTCTCTGGAATATGCATGTGTAGAAACTACCGTGGCCACAAAATGAGGGTTCATTTTATACATAGATTGTAATGTAGAGTCTATCCCTCACTTTATCCACATTATAATTTCTTGTTTGGATTTCGAATTCTGATGAGGTCTGAATCCTCCTCTTCTCTTCCTAACTATAGGTTAATTAGTATCACTAAACCATTATCTTCTAAAAGAAAAATCTTACAATCTAAAAATATTTTCTGGCTTTAAATAACCTACAAAGGGTCGATGAACCGTAAAAAAAATGAATCAATGTACCATTTGGAATAGCCACGCCGGAGTTAGTTTTTCAACCTGTGCGTTCAAAGTAATGTTCTGCTCTTAATTTCTATAGCTTGTTACTATGCGTAGCTTAGATGCCCCACAAGGCCGGAAAGTATGGAGCACCCTGTGAGGATCGAACTCTCTACTCAGTCGCAATTGATCTAGCGAGATAATATTGCTCATCATTACACCCCGTTGAAATGCCTCTGCTGGTAATTTCTATATATTTTCCAAAGCATGCAACAAAAATAATTGTTCTGCGGAGAAAAATATTTAAAAAAAAAAAAAATAACAAATGTGTCGAAAATAAATAAAATTGAACGAAATGATTTAATCGATCCGGCACTCTTAGTCCTGAAAAATCTTGTTTTAAAAATGTGGCGTTTGGGACGTGCGGATGGTTAATGAAGAACAGCGCGAAAAGTGGAATCTGCGAGCCATGTTCTAATTGCAGATTAGTCTGTTGTGATTCATTTCGCACAAATATCCTTGAGAAAGATATGAATCAATCTCACCTCGCTCAACTATCGTTTGATCAACGCGGTAGACTGGGCCTCTATAGCCTTGGGTGACAGCCAATCTGAAAGGGACTTTGAATTTAAAACCTTACAGTGATCAAATGGTAAATATTTTCAGTGTGTAACACGATCTTTGTTCTTGGGTAGCAACTGTGATTTCCTATTCGCTTACGCCTAGAAAGTATTAAAAAATGGCTAATATTTCCTTCAAACTTTGCTTTTGTGACAAGGATAATGATATTCTTTAAATTTATTTATTCCCATTAGGAAAACTGGTGAATGTGAACATTTTCGTTCAAACAAAGTAGGAACAAAACGATATGTGACTCAAAAGCAGAATTTATTTATTCTGGGATTACACAAGAGAGACCACAACAAATTTAGAAGTGAGTAGTTTTTCACGATTTACGCTTATACTGTAAATTATTTACACGGATCACCCTCACCCATCTCAAAAATATAGTCTCCAATCAGGTTTTCGTTATACGATTCTTGGCAACCAGAACATTTTAGAAATTCTTGAAACTTTTAGATACTTCTCGAAAGTTCATGAATTTCTCCTTCAGCAACTGAATTCATCTGGAATGTAATGGAAAAATAGGTAAGTTTCAAAACATCGATGTTTACATCACAAAAGCAAAGTTTAAAGAAAATAATTATCATTTCCATTGCTTTCGAGAGACAAAAATTAGGAAATTATAATTAGTAATTGAAGACGAAAAGATTAAAATTTTGTTACACAATGATTCTCAAATAAAAAAGAAAGCATTAACTTTTTACGTTTTTTTTTTAACTTATCGCAAATTATTTAAAGACAGAAAAAATTTTTAGATTGTGAGATTTTTCATTTTTATTTTTGGAGATAATGATTTATTAATATACATCTTATTAAGTATGTCATAACTGGGGAAGAGAACAGGTGGATCCATACCATTTCTCAAAGATATTTCCGCGTAAGTGAATAGAACGAACCCAAATGGAATTGGAACTTAGTTTTGCAATTTGCAATTCTCAGCATCAGCACATCCAAGCTTACAGCAAGAGATATTCCGAGGCGATCACCCATTTTGGTACTGACCACGGTCAATGTTGCTTAACTTCTGTGATAGTACGGGAAATAGTGTTTCAACATGATATGGGCGTCAGCCTATCGTTCTCAAAGAGTCATAACAATCCACAAATAACAATAGTATATAGAATTAGTTTATCACGTCTTCTATTCAACAAATAAGTTGTTTATAGTGCATTCATCATCTTTTATTCAGTTAGCGCATTTAGCATTGCTGTGGTTAAAAGGCGGGCTATTTCTGTTGCAATTGTGGTTCGTAGTAACATTCAATTTCTGGCTGGCTCCTTTTCCATCAGGGAGGTTGAGGTTACCCCGTCCCTCTTCTTAGAAGTTCCTCTGCCTATTGGTAAAGCTGTTGATCTTTGAGACGCAGCTCCTACGGCCAAGCTGGCGACTGGCCGATGGCCACTTGGCACGGGTGGATTGGGGATAGACCGTTCCCCGTCACCAGTCAGATCAGTAAACCTTCCCGACAATTCACACACGGTTTAGACTGTAGGTCGTTGCTGTTGACCAGGGTGCAACAGTCGCAGTGCCCTGGGACTTCTTGTCTTCATGTGTAAGAGTTGGATGTAGGTCGTGCACCAGTACAGTTCCGCATCCTAATTCACCTGGGTAAAGCAGGGGTCGCCCGCTTCGCTGTAAAGTTACTACGACTGGCGATACACCCCTTATAATGCATATCAAAATTTAATTCTGTGAATAGAGAATCCAAGTTCCTTTGAGTGTTCACTTGAGAATCGAACCTAGCTATCTACAAACAACGAATGCCAACATTTGTTTTATGCATTGAATTGTTACAGTAGAGGAAAATAATTCCATCTAACAAGAAAAAAGTTTTTACAGTTTTCAAATAGCTGAGAAAACATATCTTTATGTCAGGTGGAATATGAAAATGTTACGAGCAACTAGAACAGAGAAGGGCCACCAGGGCAGACGTTCATTTTCAACAAATTGATCGATAAAACAAAACATTGCGTCAAGTGTCGTGCATTCGGATACAGAAAAGGTGTTATACTCTAACAAATACCAAATTAAAATACTACAATTAAAAAAAACTTTTTTTTTTAAAAAAAAAATCACATATGTTATCTCTCTTGTATAGAGGTAAAAATATTTAGAATTTACAGTGTTAACGAATAACATATTCAAAGATATGCAAACCCTGAAGATGATCTCAGATATGATTGAATGTACTTTGGAAAATAAAAATTACGTGAAAGACAATTTTGAAATCTTTCATATTCACAGCGACCAAGAAATTAATTCGTGGACTTGAATGGATTAAAACTAAAATAAATAGACATAATACGTCTAAATTATTTAACCAATTATTAAAACTGGTCCACAGATAGCTCGATGATTTTATTTTAACAGAGCATATATATTTTTACAGCAAATAAACAAAGATACCTCAACATAGAGATAGTCTATTTCAAGCCGTTCTGTGTGCAGCTATCATCAGCCCCTAAATGTCTACCTCAGAGCATCGTTTTAAATTTATTTTCAATATCAGTCCTCCTCTGGCAGACGCCTTGTTAATGAGAATGGGTTTATGTTAGTTATTGGTGGGTGACTAAGATATCGTATCCCGGAGGAAGCGGTCTGAGGTTATGTTGTCAACCTCAGACCGCTTCCCACGGTATAAGGTATCTATCGCTAAAACAAACCCATTCTCTTTAACAAGGCGTCTACCAGAGGAGGACTGACATTGAAAATAAATTTAAAACAATGCTCAGAGACAGCCACTAAAATGATAATCTTTCACAGAACGGCTTTGAAATAGAATATGTTGAGATAATTTTAGTTTTTGGTCTGATATATATATATATATATATATATATATATATATATATATATATATATATATATATATATATATATAAAAGTTAAGAAAAAACTTGGTAATCTGTATGGGTAGCTCCAAGGAGGATGAAATCCTGAGAGCTCAATTTAAATCCAGAGCTAACAATTTAAAGAAAAACCGACCACTTATAAATTAAGTTTATGTAATTAAACAGAGAGCGTAGCGAGGAGGGTGTGAGAGACGTGAGATACATAAACTTAATACTAGCCGTCAAAAGTGTGAGTTTTCATTTCATCTTTCGTTTCATTTTTGGAAGTGTTATCTGATAATCCAGCATCTCTTAAAAGGGCTCTGGTGAAATAAATTATTATAATGAAACCTTGAAGTGGTCTGTTTTTCTTTAAACACACACACACACACACACACACACACACACACATATATATATATATATATATATATGCTAGTTTCATTAAAAACGACTGACATTATACTGTGGTAAATTTCCTTTATATAATTTTCATGTGTTTTTATAATTTTATTAGTGATTATCTAAAAAAAACTTAGCCACAGTATCTTGTCAGTCGTTTTTGATGAGGCTTACATAAAAGAGGGATTGCTGCCCAAATACAATTATATATACATATACACACGCACACGCACGCACACACACACACATATATATATATATATATATATATATATATATTGACTTTTGCCTACTTTCTTTTTCTGCGTGTGCCCATATTTCTCAGCGGTTGAGAAAGTGAATACGAAGACTTCCTTCTTAAATAAACAGAAAGAAAGCGACACGGAAATAAATCCATGTCTCATCGTCACCACATTCAAGTTCTGACCTTCTAGCGGTGATATAATTGCGTTTTTTATTTCCGTATTGAAAAACACCCATCTTCCCCACTCTCACCCCTTTTGCGGAAATGATTAACAAAATAAAAAGTAATAAAATAAAATAAAATAAAAAAGAAGTTTTTTTTCTTTTTTCATTTTTTTTAATGTTCGAACAGGTATTTGCATGTCCACATAGTTAGCAGAGGAATATGCACTACACGTCAATGGAATCCTACATCTAAACTGACCGCACACACACACACACACACACACACACACACACACACACACACCTATATATATATATATATATATATATATATATATATACAGGGTGTCTCAAAATAATGTATACACTCTTTAAATATTAATAGTTAATAATACATTTTTTATATGGATGAAAATAAGCAAAACAGATGGATTGGAAGAAGAGGGACTGCTGAATACCCACCTGGATCACCAGATTTGACACCCTTGGAATTCTTTTTGTGGGGGTTTCTAAAAGACAAATTTTACAGCATGAAACCTGAAACAATTGCCGAAATGAGAGTAGCAATGGAAGAAGAATGTGCTCAAATACCAGAGGAAATGATACTGGACGTTTGTAGGTCTATTTCTTCAAGATATGAAAAGTGTATTGAACAGAACGGCAACCAGTTTTAGCAATTGATGTGAACACATCATTATATCAATTTCTGCCATTGACCCAAGTAGCTTTTATCTTAATTTAAGTTAATTTTCTAGGTTTTTTGTATATTTTACTTTCAAATTCTTTAAATGTGTATTCATTCTCTTGTATTAATCTTATTTACAAGTCAAAATATGAATAACTTATAACGATTCAAATTTTGTATACATTATTTTAGGACACCCTATATATATATATATATATATATATATATATACTTATCTGATTACAGGTGTCTATTGTACACTCCTCTAGGTTAATTGCAATTTCACAACTGACATTCTTAACTCCTTGGAAAACGATACTGCGCCAATTCATCCCAGACATCAGCGCTCAACTTTAGGTAGAAAACAGTCTTTGACAAAGATTTGCTTTTTTTCTGAATCTCTGGTATTAACATCCATTGGGTATGTTTATCTTGCACTTTATCGTAAATCTCCAGGACGTTTCTGCATTCAATTCCACTTAAGTAGCATGGATTGGAATTATGTTTTTTTTTAAATTATGATGAAATTCCGACTCTCAATTTTGGGAACCGGTCTTACAGGTACTATACCTTACCGATTTTACCACATAGATGGTTAAGAAACAAATTTTAAATTATATCACGATCCATCACAATAACGAGTCTAGTAACTCATTAGGGTCGTGGGGACACCACATGTAGTGCAGCTGCAGTAGAATTGGTGAGTCTGGAGTAATTTAGCCTGACGGATCCCAATCCTATCCAGGCTGTTTTGAATTCAGCTTTTTTTTTTTCTTCACCTAAACAGACTGCCATCCAAGTCTATAGAACCCAATCTGTTCTGCTTACAGCACCTGATATTTCCAAGCGGATTATTATATAATACAGCTATATCCGTTCTTATTTGTATTTGTTGACTCTGTTATGTAAGATAATATAAACATAATATAAACTTAATAACGAAAACAATTTATATTCTAACAAGTGAGAGTTTTAATTTGGCGTTTTTATTCTTTTTTATAATTTAATTAATGTTATGCTCATACTGGAGTCAATATTAGAGAAGAAATACTCATGGCTAGAAAAGTGGCAATTCAGAAGATATGATAGATATAATATGACAGGTATGATATATGATATGGTATTATAAATATGATATGATATATATGATATATTGTATGATAGATATATGATATGATAGATATCTGATATGATATGTTAGATATGATAGGTATGATATATGATATGATAGATATATGATATGATAAATAGTCTAGTGGATAATGGCTGAGGAATTGTTAATCGGAGAGTCATTTGCAGTTGGATTCGCTATATTCACTTACGTGTAAATACCATTGGGAAAGGTATGGATCAACCGCTCCTCCTCTCCAGATAAGGATTAATTAGCAAAATTTGTCTCATTAAACCATTATTATCTAAAAAAATAAATAAATGAAATTGCGTAGATTTCGGCATTAAATAACCCATAGAGATTGATATGCCGCTAAACAAACAACAAAACAAACAACTTCGTTCTCTGGCTCTATCAGACTAAACTATTATTAAAATAAATTTAAGTATCCAACTGTAGTATTATTAGTATTAAAAAACAGTCTTGCAGGTGAGTATTAGTGAGATTCTATGTACCGCATATTATTTTGTGCTGTATTAAACTTATTAAATAAGATGGCTGGCAAGTTTGAATCTTGAGCCATTACATATAGAGCGTTCGATAATCAGAACGAAGGCCATAAATTTAATCTTGTGCAACAATTAGCTAATTTGATGACTATAAGAGAAGGATTTCCCAGAAAAGTCTTTGCAAGTGTGGACAAAGGGTTGACGTACTTTATTTCAAGAAGGGATGTTTTCGGCCGTTTAGTAATGTGAAACACATGCAGTAGGACTATCATGTTGAAATAATATAAAGCATATCGAAAGATATTAGGGAAGCGAAGAATGGCTAACCTGGAAGACAGAACTTGTCGCTGTTGTTGTTACTACTGCAGAGGTTAATTTCTTCTTCGTCTCAGCAAACGTGAATTCAAGGAAAAGGAATACATCGGATTTTGGGTAAATATATGTATAATTTATTTACATATATAGAAAGCCATCAAACTGCTACCTGTTGCTGTTGTAAAGGCAACAGAGGGGGAGAAGAAGAAAGATAAAGAGAAGGAGAAAAAATGTTGATGGCTGTCGGCTGATGATCGTCGGTGTTGTAAGATGAAAGTTGAAATTGATAGCATCGCGTTCAGTGTACCTGCTGCGTTCTCGGCCATTTATATCAGTCGTATCGACTCCAAATCACAGTTTGGGTCTTTTAGCGGGAGTCATTTTTACTAGCCAATATATAGTTCATTTTATTTCGTTTAATACCGAAAACATGCGTCGATCCATGGCGTGCAGAGACGCGTTTTCGCATTCTGCTTTGGGTTGTCAAGCTCTCAACATCCAGTTTATACAGAAGAGTGTAAGAGACACGACAAGGATTCCACGGCCAACAATACGAAAAAGATAAACGTGCCTGAAATAAGAGGGAGTGTCAAAATGATTTTCCTATGACACCACTTTTAAACTACCTTCTATGTTCGGCAATACTTATTGTTATAAAAGGTGATGATTAGAATTGTAATAAAACCTAAACATATGAAAGTTTATGCATTTTTTTTTTGTTTCTGAGAATTTACAACAAAAATAATAAACACTAGTTATTTATTAGACTGTTTATTTACAATGCTTATTTATTATATTATTTATTAGAATGGTTGGCAAAACATCGGCTGATTGTCAATTGATTCGAACTTTATAAAATGGTAAATAGTAAGGATTTCCTTGTAGTTCGTTCATATATTTTAATATTTTAGTAAACATTTACAAATTTGTGAATAAAAAAATTGTTTTAACATTTATTTCTTTATAAATTAGGAAATGTTAAATATTGCATTATTTTTTTTTTCATTTTAGAATATTGTAAATATAAAATTATTCTTGTAAATAAACAATCTAATAAATAGTTTTCAATATTTTTGTATATATCCGCTTTCTCAAATCAATAGTTATACATGATTTTGAGCGAGTGAAACATACTTCACCCAACCTCGTAGACTGGCGCTACACAATCACAAACAAAGAACTGTCTCAAATAAGAAAAAAAACTGCATCATTTAGCGACTTTTAGCATCAGCAACAAATAAAACGGGTAGCCCATGAGAAAATAATGACATAATCAAGATGTTGACGTTTCATATTACTTCAAACAAAAGGTTAGAAAGGAAATCCCCATCAATACTGGAAAGACCGAAGTATTTTTTAATTATTTAAAAAAAAAATTTCATTCTTGTTCGAATATTCTAAATTTTGATAAAAAAAAACTTGTTTCTCTTTGTATCCTCGGAACTACTAAAATAATATTAATTTTTAGCACGTTTTTTTTTTTTATGACAGACATTAATTTGGAAAATCTTGCAAAAATAAAAATAATTGTCGGATGTTAATGAAACTTTCAGAAAATATTCACAAATGATGAAAATTATTATAAGTATGTTTTCTTTTCTTTTTTTAAATTCATGGAAAAAATATTTTTTTTTTTATATTTATTATCCCCACCTGAAAACTAATTTTATGAAAACTCTAGAAATTCAGTCGCATTCAGTTAAGTCATTATATTAGTTAAAAACACAAGGCTTTGAGGAAAGCAAATCATGTATTTCTTTTTATTGGACCCCCTACCTGAAAATCAGCTCTGAATTGTAACATACAAAACTCAATAAAACAAAGATATTATTTAATTTCAAATGCTTTTATTTGTTTTTAGTTGTTTTTATGAATATGGACAATATTTTTTGAAAGCAAAAAAACAAAAAACAACAACAAAAAACAAAAAAAAAACAATTATTTGTTATTCCTTTAATTATATTAGTTTTACATTTAAGTTGTTAAAATATTATAAAATTAGTTAAAAGCCGCATTCAGTTTCGTAAATATCCTTATGAGATAGATCATTTTTTAGCGCATCGTAGATTGTATAATTTCGACCAATCAGAAGACCCGCAGTAATTAAGAAATGTAATTTTGTGTTTATAATACGGCTGTAATTATAAAGTACTTATAAAAACCAGCAAGAACACAATTAAGTTGCGTTATTTGAGTTAAGTATTGTTCTCCGCTGTTAAGGCCTTTATTTTTGCGGAACACATGTGGAGAAGTTAATTTGATTTTTCAATTTCAAGTGAGAAGTGTACCTACAAGTATTAGTATCATCTTATGAAATTTATATGACCATATTTTTATATTAATTTCAGTTATGACTTTTTCCATAAATGAAATATCATGATTAATAATGAAATGAATGGAAATACAAATAACACAGTAAAATGTAATAAATGTACATAAAATGATCGTATTTTATCTACACTTCTGATAAAATTTCATAAGAAAGGTACCTATAAATTAATTAGATTTTTAACGAAAATTTCGGACGTGCTAGGTACGATTAAAAATGTAAAAAAATACCCCCCAAATACTTTGATCTTTCCTCTTAATAATAACATAAACATTTACACGATAAAATTTTGTTTTCGTCAGGTTTGGCGTCTTTTACATCATGCTATGCTATTTTTTAGCGATCTCATGAAGGTACCTACATTATATTTATTCATTTACATCTAGGCCCGTATCTTCGAATTATATATTTTTTTCTTTTGTACTTTTATTGTCTATTGACTGAATGCTATTATTTATCATTTAAACATAAATTATGATAATAGTAATTTAATGACAGTAAATAGTCCATTTGACGACGAACTGTTTACTCCGACGTCCAGTGTAATTTTCCCTCTGAAAGTTCTCCACTGCCTTAACAGGGTATTGAACTCACACACTTTTGGGTTCTGCCACTGGATCTAACAGGAGATAACTGATAACTGGCATCCACGTGGAACTAGAACAGTCTCCTCCAGTGAGCGAAACGAAATAAAGGGTTCAGTTCGACATTCCAACCACCTGAAGAAGGCCGGAGCGTACAACGGCCGAAACGCTGTAATAAATATGGCGACAAAGATGAGGACAATAGTCCGAATAATGTAATGTAAATAATGTACATAATACCTCATCTCAGAAATATAGACAGATATAAAATTATTCTTCTAATCAAAATATCTAATAAATAAAAAGTGTTTAATATTTTGTTGTCAAATCTAAAAGAACGAAGAAAATGCATAAACTCATATTCATATGTTTGTTTTTATTAAAATTCTTAGCATCGCTTATTAAAACAACAAACATTTCGGTGGTAGTAAAGTTAGTACTAAATAATAGAGGTATTAAGGAAAAAACCATCCTTTAAACACTTCGTTTTATCGCGGTCAGTAATTGCTTTGGTTTTATTTCTCTATCAATCTGTGAGGCACGCTGGAGTAATGGATAGCGGCTAGGGTTGAGGAATCGGAGAACCGCGTTCGAATTCCAGTCGAATCCATTACAAATCCATTTGGGAAAGCTATGAATCCTCTTCTCTCCCCTCCCAGCTAGGGTTGAGGAATCGGAGAACCGCGTTCGAATTCCAGTCGAATCCATTACAAATCCATTTGGGAAAGCTATGAATCCTCTTCTCTCCCCTCCCAGCTATGGGTAAATAGCAGGACAGACCAGATTCTATAACCTTGGATGGCAACTAGTCAACAGCAGAAAGAAATGGCAACCTACTGCGGGAAAAAACTGCCTCGGCAGTCATGTATCGAAAGATACATGATCGCCTAATCGTGTATCACGCATGGCGCATAACTGGCTGAACAATCTGTGTAATTTGAGCAAGCAAATCGGCTGCGAATTCGACATATATCAGATTTTCAGAAAGCAGGTCGAGCTGACAACTTTTCGGTTCCACCTTGCATATATTTTATACATTATTATTCCAGGAGGAATTTCCACCCCAATTCCCTTATGATTTTGGGGGTCGACAAAGCAACGCGCAGACGAGCGTTTTTTATGTAAAAGTATGACTTTTTGTTTTGGAGGGGGAGTAAACCGCCTGCATGCGATTAGAAAAAGATTTTAGCAAGTACACAAAAATAGATATAATACAAGGCTTAGTTTTACTCACCGGCTTTATTTAATCTATACAGTGAAGCAATCTTAATAGAACTAGGAGACCTGCCAGGATTCACGACAATCTGATATGCTGATGATATTTGCACTGATGGTGAACTTAGAAGTAAAACTACAAAAAAATCCTAGAGAAGATAGTAAATAAATCGAGAAAAAGGGACTAAACATTACCAAGAAGAAGACAGAATGTATAGATGTCCGTAAGTGAGGCAGCCAAAAATGCGATCTCCAAATTGGAGACATATCACAGTCAATCCGATACATAGATTTATCTACCTGGATAGTGTATAACAAAATAACGTTTAACACAGATCTGAAGGCACATCGGGATAACGAAAGTAGTTTTCCCGATTTTAAGTAAATCGTTAAGACATAGGAATATTTCGTCAGAAACAAACACGGTTGAACGCATGTCTATCATAGACCATATCTCTCTTCCCAGAAGATATATTAGGTTGGTTCAAAAATAATGACGTAATAATGTCGTTTTTGACGTATTTTTTAACGTCAAAAAACGACATTATTACGTCATTATTTTTGCACCAACCTAATAGCATATGAAAAAGAAACTGAAGCAAGAAAAAATGTGGTTGAACCGACGAATGTTGAGAACAACATGAACGGAGAAAGAGTAAAATGGAAGTCCGAAAGAAAACGGAAAGAAGCAAAACACTCATGCTTCAAATCAGAAAGAGACAGTTGAAATGTCTGGAGCATAATGAGGAAACACGGCTTAGCTAATTGAATACTCACAGGATTTATTGAGGGACGGAGCTTTAGTGGGATAAAACGAGCAATTTACCTAATAAGTTTGTGTGAATGAATGACAGAGCGGGTACAAAGAGGGGCGGTAGAATGGCAAACGTTTTTTAGAACTATAAGAAAGAGGAGGTGGTGGAGAACCATAATCAACAAGGTCTTGAAGAGACATAGCGCTGAAATGATGATAAATTTGCCTTCAATTTCAGATCTCAGACTTGATAATTCTAACTTATTCTCAGTGTCCCTAGGTTTTAGTATAATAGGATTTTCGTAGCAAAGCAACTTTTTCTCTCCAGTGAAAGTTTTATAGGCCCCTTAGAACTAAGGCTCTATTGTGTGAGATAAGCATAACCCCGTCGATGATACTGGACATCATCTCTAAATTAGATGATGATGGGATACCAGCTGTAGTAGTCCTGAAGAAATATGCTCCTGAGCTCGCTCCAGTTCACCCCAAACTATATAACTATTGCCTTGCTGACTCTTGCTTTCCAGCCCTGTTGGAAGTCTTCGTCTGTAGTCCCTGTTTTTTAAAACACTGGAGACTCTTCTGCTGCATCTATCTACCGTCCTATCAGTCTCCTACCACTCTTCGGTAAAATCTTCAAGGCTTTAACCAATGCCAAAGTAGTTATGCACCTTACATCCCATGATCTACTCTATGCTAAACAATATAGTTTCCCCTTTGCCTGGTCAACCGCTGACGTGCTTGCGGCCAAAACTGAATATGTATACAGAGCTCTTGATAATAACGGCGATGGCCCTAGATATCTTTAAGGCTTTTGATAGGGTTTGGCAAGCCGGCCTTCTACGTAAGCTTCAGGGATACGGTATTACAGTACGATTATTTGATTTAATCCAATCATTCCTGTCAAATCTTGAAATGAAGGTCGTCCTAAACGGGTTATGTTTAATGAATATATACTGCATTAGCTAAACCCATTTTCTCTCCGTATTTCGTCAGCGAGAAGTAAGTTCCACTCAAACAGCTTCTTCCCTACAAAATGTTTCACCGTTCATTAAAATCTTAATCTGTTCAATTTTAGAGTCAATAGTTATCTTCCCCTCTTATCCATATAAACTACTCCTGTGTGTGTGTGAATTTAAGTAATTTATTATTGTGTTGATAATTCTGTGTTCTAATATATCTGGAGGTGTTTGAATGTTTTTGCTTTCGGCAAAGGGATTATTTCTGTGGCATTCCTGATGTCTAGCGTACACTTTTCAGTATAACAATTCAGAGTTATTCCAAATACAACGGAAATAATATAAATCCTTATTTAATTTATGGTTATCAAAATATTCAATTATGTTTCTACTCCTCTAGTGAGTGGGCCCGTCACTAAGAGGGATCTAGGACGCCAGCACTTCCACCTCCAAAATTATCTCCCGAACCCGCTTTAAAAATGATGCAAACAAATTCTAGCGGGTAAATTTCTTTCTGGAGACACTTCTGAATTAAAGCCCCCCCCCGCTGCCACCGTAGCCCGTCACTTTCTCGTAATTAAAATATCGGAAGAAATGAAATTGAACAAACAAGCTTCACTTTTCATGGAGTGACGGTTGGCAAATCGGTACAGCGAGTTTGATCCTCATCGAGGGTCAAATTACTGTAATGCCACGCTGAGTTTGCAGGTAGCGTAGCGATTATCGGCGCGGAAAGTGAAATTAGCGTGCTGAGTTCAAATTCCGGTTTCGGCTGCTGCGTTAATTTCTTTTGCTGAAATTAATTTATCTATCTCTTTTATAGCTATAGATTAAGCAAAATGGCTGACTTGGCTTTCTGGTCTCGTGTGGTAGCCATTATAAGAAAAGAGTTATTGCGTGTTCCAAACTGTGGAAAAAAAATGGGCAACTTGAATAACTTTTCCAAGATTCACGACAAATCACAAATACTAAAGAAAAGGAGGCTGTAGAGTATCACGACCGTTTACGTTCTGACGGTACGTAGAATTTGAAAATGATATGAGATTGATTCAAGAAATAAGATTAATTACTTTACTAGTGAGTTCGACCCCCAATGAGTAACTGACATTTGTGTGGCTCAAACAAATTAAAATGTTCACTCTCACACGAGGGACACAAATGCTGTAATTTTTTTCAAGTTACTTCAAAGGAGCCCCATTACATCTGAAAATAATAATAATAATAATAAAAAAACAAACAAAAAAAAAACTCCTTGGTTCTTATATCGTTATTTTTATTTTATCAGGGGTCCAAGACGAGGACCCCATTTGGAGAACCTGGTCCCATGCTAATTTTACGTAAAAAAAACGGCAAACTGTAAAAATGACACTGTTAATGACTGAAAAAAGAGGCTTGCATGAAGCGTATACTTCAACTTCCGTCTTTCCCGACGCATTCGAATGGAAAATTAATTCCACGGTTATAACAATACAATATACACTCTGCAGTGTTTGTAAATATGATTTTCAAGTAAACAGTGCATATGTACGTGATTTTTTTATCTGCAAAATTCGTTAACTTAAAACACTGTAAACTGGTGACAGGGTGGGAGATATGTCCGGCTTAACGATTACGCTCCCTTTCAAAATCAGCGTGCACTGATTTCATTTACAATACTTTTCCTTTCTGCTAATTCGTAATAAAAATATAAAAGCTTCAAGTAACATACTTTTCAAGACGTTATATTTTTGTTAATTTTCAATTTGAACAAGGCCAACACGGGCGTTCCTTACATTCAACTTTATGCCACAACTAAGCAATAAATCACTGTATATATATATATATATATATATATATATATATATATATATATATTATAAATTAATTGAGTTAAAATATCGTTTTTTTTTTCGCTACACAGTTCTAACCATGTTTCAAAAATTTTAGCTGAAAGCTCTGAATTTAATTTTGTAATTAAATTAAAGACATTAGTTCCATTTCCTCCTCAAGCTAATTTTGGAGTAACTTTTAAAATTACTGGGTTTTAAAGACACAGCAAAAATCATAATTCACGTTTCCAAGGATACAAAAAAATCCAATTCAACCAGACGAGGGGTGTTTGCATGTTCATTATCGCTGTATTTTGATGTATCAGTTATTAGTTACATTTTGGTAGGGGTAGGGATGTATTTTTCAATGAAATCTGACATCCGTTAAATGCATGTCGTCTGGATTTTTTTAATTTTTTAATTGTTAACGGTAAAAATCCTTACGGCATTTTTTTCTATTTGTATATTTAAAGATTTTTGGGGGTTGTTTAGGTTAGAATACGTTTTATTTAACTACGATTTGAAAAATATTTTCACTTTTAATTTTTGATATACTATATTTCTTTTAAGAACAAGTAAATGTATGAGAATCCCTTACAGTATGTAGAATTATTTTCACATCAAGTATAAGTATGTATATTATTAGGTAACAATTTTTTTTCTTTTAAATTATATTTAAATATTATTTAAGTAAAATTTATGACAATGACGGCAAATATAGCTAATTGATTTCACTGATTTAGTAAACTTTTATTTTTTATATAAACCTAGTAATATATTGTTTCTCATGTAAGTACAAAGGACATGGGTCATTCAAAAGCTTACATCTTCTAGCTTTTCATATTAATTTCATTTTACTGTAGGTGTTTTATTGGATTCTTTTAAGTGCTTGTAGTACTTAGAGGGAGGTCTTTAAGTTAGAATACGTTTTATTTAATTACAATTTTAAAAGATGCTTAGGTTAGAATTCGTTATAGTTAACTACAATTTTAAATACAACTTTAAAATATTTTCACTGTTAGTTTTAATAGACTATATTTCTTTTTAAAAGAAGTAAATGTATTAGAATTACTTACAGTAAATAAAATTATTTTTCCATATCAAGTATAAGTATGTATATTACGATTTTTAAAATTTTATATTTAAATATTATTTAAGTAAAACTTATGACAATTAAGGCAAAAATAGCTAATTCATTTCTCTGATTTAGTAAACTTTATTTTTTTTATAAACTTAGTAGTATATAGTTTCTCATGTACGTACAAATATATATATATATATATATATATATATATATATATATATATATATATATATATATATAGTGGTACTGTAAAGACAACACCACAGTTTTAAGTAAAAAAATGCGCACACTCAGGCAAGGAACAAGTGTAATTTCTTGTTTAAAGTACAAGGCATATTTGATGCAAATTAATAAGACTAAAAAAACACCCGGTTTCGTCCCAGTTTATCAAGCTTATTCTGGGAATTAAAATCGTGTAAATCAATTAATAGAATGGGCTAATGAAGTGGGGAGAAAAAGAAAATTCTTCCAAGGAAACTAGAGACTAAAAATATTCAGTCCCAGCAACCAATCCCTCTGTTTACAGAGAGAAGGCTTGCGGGATCTGATATAAAGGGACTCCAGAACCTTGAGATGATATGGGTGTGACCGAAACAGAATTGAAAAACGGTCAACACTAAAGCCTGTAACACAGTTCCTGCTATTAATGACATGTTGAGCGATCGATGACCCGGATGTATTGCTTGAGGCCAGATTAAAAATTCTGGGAGGTAAATGTTGTTTTATTCTAAAATCCCAACGCTGGGAAGTCCTCCCTATGTAGTCGAGTCCACAGCTACATTCACACACACACACACACATATATATATATATATATATATATATATATATATATATATATAACATATTTTTATAAACATATCATCCACGTAGTGTAGGCAGCATAAAAAAACACAGTGTGTAATACTCAGTGTAACAATAATCTGCAAGATCAGATTACTAAGCATTATATTAGAAGAGGTACCCTCCTCATCGTGTCTCTAAGTAGGCCACATAGGAATATCAATGCGTTATCCTTGTTAAGTTTCACGTAATCCTTAAACATTTATTTGAGAGTCGTCCGCCAATACTTGGAAGAAAATAAAAACACACAACTGCCGGTAATTTTTGATATTTGAAAGAACGTTTAAAACTCATGTTCGGCATAGCGTGACCATTTTAAAGGAATTTATATGACCTAAACATCTGTAAATGAAGAACTCAGAATGAATAACAAGTCACGTACCTGAACTCGTCTGGGTTATCATATCTCAAGCGGAAATGGAAAGAGTAGCATTGAGCAGACGTTTAACACAGAGGTTTATAATTAAATCAACTTGAATCTATTGAATCAATTTGGTTTGCAAGTCAAGGAAGTGGCCAACAAAGCCCATTAATTTGATCAGGCTAGACATTTAGATGACTCTTAATTATCACAACAAAAATGCTTGCTTTTAATACTTTAAAACACAACGCACAAATAATAATAATAATAATAAGTAGAAAGTTCCTCGAAAATTTCACGGTTATAGCATTTTAAATTTCTGATGAATCTTAATTCTTAGGTTTATGATTGAATAAGCTACTTGCAAATGCCACGACTCTAAAATACCCGTGGAAATTCTCCTCTTGTATCGTTAAGTATTTGAGTTTAACAACTTTAACAAAATAATAACAATCATAAATATGAATGCTGTTCATTATTCTAAGAAGTAAGAGGGTACAAATAAAAAGATTTGAAATTGAGAATTTTTTCTATTACACGGAAGCAAGCGTTAAACAAAGAGTGTTATCGCTAACACTGTCTTTTTCTGTTTTTCTTTCTTTCTTTCCATCTCTTTCTCAGTGAAACGAAACAGTGTCTCCGAGGAGTGTTTTCCATCTTTCCTTGCAATCAAAACAGAATAGTCTATTATTTATGAGGATTGGCAGTACGGCGACGACGACGACAACAACAGCAACAACAATAATAATAATAATAATAATAATAATTTTTTTTATCTCCTTGACTGGGCAAATCTTTTTAGTCCTGCAACTTTTCCAACCAGTCCTAGGGCTCCAACTACAACAGGGATTGTTGATGTTCCCATATGCCACATTTTCGAGATTTCTATTTCAAGGTCCTTGTATTTTGACAACTTTTTGAATATCTTCAAAGATACATTGCAGTCAGCAGGGACTGCCATATCAATAAGGAGGCACCGTTTTTGTTTGTGGTCTTTAATAACAATATCTGGCCGGTTGGCCTTTGATTGTTCTGTCAGTGTGTATTGTGTAATCCCATAGAATTGTAACAGGTCCTATCTCCGTAACCGGGTCTGGGTGGTGTTCATACCAGTTTCTTTCAGTTTTCTTCCCGTAGAAGTTGCAGATTTTCCAGTGCAGATATTGGCCCACTCTGTCATGTCGGGTTTTATATTCAGTGGGTGCCAACACCGTACAACCTGATACAAGATGATCAATCGTTTCTGGATATTTATCACAGAATCTGCATTTTGGGCTGACACAATATTTTAGTATATGTGCTTGATAATTCCTAGTTAGCAATCATTTGTCCTGTGCAGCAAGGATAAAACCTTCAGTTTCCGCTTTCAACCCTTCACTACGTAAAAACTGATGGGTACGGGTTTTGTCTACGTCAGCTTGTTTGGTACGGGCAGAGTATTGGCCATGAAGCGGTTTATCTTGCCATTGCTTCTGTATCTGGTCGGTTGCATTCATCTTTGCTGTCTTTTTTTAGGTATTTTTACAACATCATCAGCCGGTGTATTTTTTATTGTTAACGTGCATTATTTCGCCCATTTGAAACTCCAAAATTGAATTTGTTGGCTTTTTCATTACTTTAGAGACGCTTATTATTTTCATGTTCCTTGAAAAATAACATCATCCAGTCTTCTGTAGTTTCCAAATATCTTTGGAGGCCAATTGTTGTAGTTTTTTTACAGTTCTAGTTGAACTAATCCTCTGCCTCCTTCGGATCTGGGAACATTTTTTTTTTTTTTAACGAAAATTTGTATGACGCCATTTCTAACCTTCGGTCCTCCATTGTTTTCCAATTTCAGAAAGGTCAGTTTTTAATTTCAGAAATCTTGTAAAATAAAATTTTGTTATTATAATATTATAATAATTATTATAATTTTTTTTTTTCTATTTTATATATTTTTCCACCAAATTGAAAATGTATTTATTTTTTTCCCTGAAAATACTGAGCCTTTTTTTGTCTAAAATCACACATATTTTCCATAGATGAAGCAACCAAAATTGTAAAATTAACATTTTTATATTTCTTAATATATGGGCTCATTAAGTATCAATCAAAGAGTTACTGAAAAGGTTCCCAACATTGGAAAATTTTAATTTGATCCTTCAAATATAATTTTTTTTAAATTTTATTTCATTTAATAATGAAAATTTTTTTGATAGTTTTTTGATTTCATTCAACAAAATTCACAGTCTTCTTTTTTTCAAAAAAAGTCTAAAACAAAAGTTTGAGGTCATTTCAATTTTTAATTCTTTCATTTTTTCTCACTAATTGTAAAATTAATTTTTCCTTTTTTTTTTCCTTAAACTTTAAATTAATTTTCTATTTGTCCCACATTCCTCAAGATGTTGAACCTTCCGTCCAAAATTTGGCCCACTTCTCCTCCTTTTTTTAATGCATGACAATAAGTAACCAAAATATATGCATGTGTTCTGGATATTTATCAATATGTAATTTTGGGCTAACAAATTTATATTTTAGTATATGTTTGATAATTTACATTTTCATTTTTCCTGTGCAGCAAGAATAAAACGTTCGGTTTCATTTTTTCATATTGACAAACCCATTTTTTTTTCGGGGTTTGAATAACTCAAATTAATTTGGTGATATTTGACCTGATAGTTTATATTCCATTTTTCTGTATCTAATTTCAAAAATTTATTTTTAGTTTTTTTTCATTATTTTGTAATATATTATTATAATTATTATTTAATTTTAATTCTGCGCCTATTTAAATTAACAAAATAAACTGTATCATATTGCCACAATTTATTCCCCATCCGTTACCAATCTCATTATGTGAAAATGCTCTAGTTGTGTGTCGTCGTAATGCTGGTAATTTCATAATTAATTTTTGAACGTTTTTCGGATAAAACGCACAGTTCCACATAAATTAATCTTTTGTCGTTATGAGATGATAAGGGCCGTCCTCAGAGAGGAACCAGTCTGGGGCCCGAAAAAATTTTCTGGAACAAACAATTTATCCTAAAATATAAGAGACACTAGGGATAATCGTAAACCTGGTTATTCCCAACCTTGGACCAATTCATTGTATTTGAAATTCTTAATAAAAAGAAAACGAATATCAATGGTCTTTCAAGATCCAATCAAAAGTCATTTTTATCATTCTTCCCTGCATTCAAAAACCCAAATTATCATTATTATTATAATTTATTTATGCATTTAAACTCATAACATCATAATATCTGGATATCTCATTGATAAACTTAGTTTTCATCATCAATTTAAATAATAATTGCCAATGTCCGCAGGGACAATAATAATTAATAAAAATAAAAGAATGACTTCAAATGTATAGATAAGATAAAATTTAATAAGACAGAATACTATAACCCATCTTTTAAACTGTAAAGAGATAAAAGTAGAAATAAATAATATGACAGAGGATAAGGTAAAAACAAAAAAAAAACAAAAAAACAAATGAAATACGAAATAACTTCCCGGGAAAAAAAGTTGAAGAATCTACCTGTGACATGATGGCCTCCTGTTATCCTGACGATGTCACTGAAAATGAATTCAGCTACATTAAGTTAGATTTCCTTGAAAACCACAAAGCTGAAATCACCGAAGCGAAAAACAACGTCATTCAAGTACTCAGCAGAGTGACCCTCACACAATTGTCAGACAGAGACCAGCTCCCAAAAATTCATATGACGAATTCCAATATGCACATTGTGCAAATATACAACACTGCTCTGGAATCACTGTTAACAGATTCACCACCATAACATATCACAGAAGTTAACAACATCAAATATGCCACAGCTTTAGCAGCTACTGGGAAGCTTGGGATCATGACATTAAAAAATTGGCATATATAGAGAGCCATCTTGGAAGGCAAAACTGATGCTAGAAATAAGGGAAATCATATGTGAGCTTTTTATATTAGATGAGCCTCACTAGAAACCCTAATATTTCCGCACGCAAATGCAAGATCAAGCGGAAATATAAAATTAAATCCCTAATTGAAATTCCATCAATCAAAGAAATGCTGAAAGAGAAACTTCAGTTAAAGGCTCAGAGAACAAGATGATAAGAAAAACAGTGCAGGTTCTATCGCTAAAATAAAATATTCCAAACAGACCTTAAATTTTTCAGGGAAATTGGTAAAACACATGTCGAAAAGCCACCATCTATTGACAATGTGCAGACATTTTGGGAGAATATATGGAGCAGACCAAAAGAATATAACATAAATGCAGAGTGGATCTGACCTGAGGAAGAACGAATGCTGGATACACCTATGCAAGAGTGTTAAAATATAACCACAGATAATGTTAGGCAAGCTCTAACGAAATCCCCAAGATGGGAATCCCCAGGAAATGACAAGGTGGCTTTAACATCTCTCATCAATCCATAAAACCAAAATCTCTATCAACGCTTATAAATAATCCCAATGTAATCCCGGATTACATATCTCATGCCAAAAACGATGATCCGAAAAATTATAGGCCAACAAATTATGCCCTTAACCACTGTATACCAGTTTATCAAATGTCTGTCCTGACGAACCAAACTTTCTCTTTTTTTCCGAAGCAAACAACATTCTTCCACTGGAACAGAAGGGATACAGGAGAGGTTTATATGGCTGCAAAGATCAACTACTGATAAACAAAATGATCCTGAAAAATTGCAGGGGACAATGCAGAAATCTTAGCGCTGCGTGGATTGATTATCGTAAAGCCTTTGATAATGTACCACACTCTTGGATACTTAAGACTTTGGAAATGTACAAAGTCTCCCCTGTGGTAGTAAATTTCCTTAAGAACAGCATGGGATTGTGGAACACCACACTATACCTAAATCACACCGGAAGCACTGCCATCTCAAACCGTTTGAATATCTGACGGGGAATCTTTCAAAGAGACTGCCTCTTACCCCTTCTGTTTTGTTTGTCCTTAATCCCACTTACGCATGAACTAAAAAACAGTATCTTTGGTTACAAACTAGACAAAAAATATTCAATCACGTACTCTACATGGATGATCTCAAACTCTTTGGCAAAAACGACAATCAGTTGAAGGGCCTCCTCAATATTGTAAAATGTTTCAGTGTCGACATAGATATGGATTTCGGATTAGATAAATGTGCAAGAGTAACATTCAAGAAAGAGAGAATTACAGAAACACAGTCAATAGATTTAGATTTTGACACAAAGATTAGGGAAATGGAACAAGAGGAAGCCTGTGAAAACCTAGGAATTAGCGAAGGAGATGGCATACAACATACCCAAATGAAAGAGAAGTTAAGAAAGGAGCACAACAGGCGTGTGCGCCTGGTGCTAAATACCGAGCTGAACTAAAAAAAAAAAAAGAATATCAGCCATAAAAACCTTGGTTGCCCCTGTGTAACTTTAAATCCTTAATTGAACCATAGCTGACATTAAGCGAATGGACGCCAAAACGAGAAAGCTTCTCACTTGCTACCGCATTCATCATCCCAAAGCTGATGTTGACCGTCTGTATGTGCCCAGATCCGAAGGAGGCAGAGGATTATTTCAACTAGAAATGCCCTACAAAAATATAACAATTGGCCTTCAATGATACCTGGAAACTACAGAAGACTGGATGATGACATGCGTCAAAGAATATAAAAGTAGTAAGCGTCTTTACACCGTTATTAAAGAAGACAACAAGTTCAAAATGGAGTTTCAAATGGGCACAGAAATACAAGTAAAGCACAATACACCGACTGAAACTGCAAAATACTTAAAAAAAGAAAAAAAGACAAATGCAACCGACCAGATACAGAAACGATGGCAAAATAAACCACTTCACGGACAATACTTTGCCCGTACCAAACAAGCTGATGTAGACAAACCCCGTACCCCTCAGTGGCTAAGTAGTGCAGGGTTAAAAGATGAAAGCTGAAGTTTTTATCCTTGCTGCACAAGACCAATACTTGTTAACTAGAAATGATTAAGCACATATACTAAAATATTGAGTTAGCCCAAAATGCAGATTCTGTGATAAATATCCAGAAACAAATTCATCATCTTGTATCAGGTTGTACGGTTTTGACACCCACTGAATATAAAACACGGCATGATAGAGCCGTCCAATACCTGCACTGGAAAATCTGTAACTTCTACGGAAAAGAAACTGAAAGAAACTGGTACAGAACACCACCCAGACCCGGTTACGGAGATAGGACCTGTTACTGCATTCTATGGGATCTTCAAAAAGCTATCAAAATACAAGGACACAATCTGACAGAACAATCAAATGGGAACATCAACAATCCCTGTTGATTAGAGCCCTCGGATTGGTTGGAAAAAGATTCCAAGACCAACTGACAAACAAAAAATACAAAAACTTGCCTCCTTATTGATATGGCAGTCCCTGTATTTTTTTATTTTGCTACTGGAAAATGTATCTTTGAAAGAAATTCAAAAAACCAGAAAAAAATAATAATAATACCTTAATAATAATAATTTCTAATAAAATAATAGCTGTACGAGACACAGTACTAACATCAAAATCAAATAATGTTTATTAAAAGAATTCAATTGGAACCCGAAGCGTCTTGGTATGTCTGGACATTTTGAACTATTGTCGATGCGAGAAAAACTAACAAAACTGACCGATATAAACACATGAAATGAAGTAACTCATTTATTCTATAAATTGTGTCGAGTGATGCCTGCTATCATGTAATACAGTATTACCTGTTGCTTGGTCGGGTCACCAGGGACTAATCCCGTTTTCTTACAAGATTTTTCTGATGAGGAGGGTTGCTAAACAAGATTAAAAACAAGACCTCTCAAAGTGCGGAAGAACCTTCTTGTAGAGACAACGGCCATCTTAGGACAATGGGTTAAACAAGACCCAGACTCCATGGCTATATATGCAGGCAGTGCGGTTAATGACACAGCATCGTTAGACGAAGGACTTCCTGAACTGAATTCAACCGCCAGTGTGGAAAGCCCCGCACGCCACCCGATAAAATCAATATTCATGCGTCTGTGACCAAAAACGAGCTTTCAAACTTGAGAACATCAGCTGTGGTTTGACCTTAGAGAGGGATAGATTCTGCCAGTTCGACTTGCTAAAGAATTGCGACGTCTGAATAACTCTCCACATTGTTCAACCCATATATGTAGAGTGAACTGGTCAATTGCTCTCCACAACTTCCTATCATTTGCAGCTCTTTGTAACGTTTGCCCTTTCGCTATGCCTGCAATCCATGTAATGCGATCCATTTACCTTGTTAGGTAGGTTACTTACTGCTTCTCCTCGCCTTCTGCGGGACGGCCTACAATATGTCCAATTCTTTTTCCCCATCAGTTTTCCTAGAAAATTCAAATGTTTCTTTCTTATTTCTAGTATAAGTGTCCTTTTTTTTCTATTTCCCTTAAAACAGAAACTGAACAGTGTAGTTGATCCTCACTAGGTGCCTCGTAATTATGGACATGGTATCAAACAAAGTAAATAGCACCTTTGCGTGAGCTAAGGGTTTTTGAGCGACTCTTCCACCATTACTAACGAATAGTGCGTTAGATCCTCACTAGGTGCCTCGTACCTGTAGTCTTGTATCAAACTAAGTAATGAGCACTTAGGCGTGAAGTAATGTTTTTGTGCATCTCTTTCACCATTAATACTGGATAATGCGTTCGATTCTCACTAGGTGCTTCGTACTTGTGGCTTTGTATCAAACAATGTAATGAAAACTTTAGCGTGAAGTAATTTTTTTGTGCGTCTCTTTCACCATTAATGCTGAATAGTGTGGTTGATCCTCGCTAGGTGTCTTGTACTTATGGCCTTGTATCAAACAAAGTAAGTGGCACCTCAGTGTTAGGTAATTTTTTTCGTGACTCTTTCACCATTACTAATAGTGTGTCAGATCCTCCCTAGATCCCTCTTACTTGTGGCCTTGTATCAAACTAAGTAATGAGCATATTAGAGTTAGGTAATAAGTTTTGCGCGTCACTTTGACTGAAGTGCCTGTTTGATCCTCACTAGGTGACTCATACTTGTGGTCTTGTATCAAATTAAGTAATGAGCACATTAGCGTGTGGTAATGGTTTTGGCGCTTCTCATTGACTATTCTTACTGATTTGTCGGTTCGATCCTCACCAGGTGACTCGTAGTTATCGTCCTTTATCTTATTAAGTAATGAGCACCTCAGCTTGAGGTAATGTCTTGTGCGCTGGTCTCTTTAACTACTAAACAGTGTGTTAGATCCTCACTCGGTGCCTCTTACCTGTGGCCTTGTGCCAAACTATTTTAAGGATTAAGGATCAGCGTGTGGTAGTGGTTTGCGAACTAGTCATTTATAAACCTTTGACTTTATATTATCTCAGGTACTCACTAGGTGAGTTCTATGATGTATAATATCTAGGGAATTCAACTTGTACATCATTAAAAATATGTCTGATCTTCAATGAATACGCCATAATTTTAATGTGTCAAAATTGTCAATAAATATTAAATTTAATGTCAATCCTTCCAATTTTTGTTACCTAGTCACATCTCTGGTTTCATCTTAATTTTAATTCATCATCATTGTATCAATTCAGTGAATGGACCAGTATGCACATCATCATTTTCATCTTCCTTCGTGCTCCTTGTGGTTGGTTGGAACTCCATTAACGATCCCTTTTCACACTGCTTGCCTCTGCATTGCTGTCCCCAGATCTCTAATGTCCAACGCTGATTCCCGAGCCATGGTATCTGGGAAAGTCAACTTTCGCGAGAAGACACCTCCAAAAGGATGCCATAGAAGTAATGATGAGACGACATCACCGCCCGCTGGGTGGCAGTGGCTGGCAAACTGCAATCGATTTTTGTTTGAGCTTAGGAGGTATTGGTCTCAGTTCTCCGTAAACTTTGTTGCATGGGATCTCCGACTGATATTTTGGATTTTTCTAAGCAGATTTTTATTTGCTCCATCCAGTCGTCTTTCAAGAAAACAGAAAATGTTTCTGATCCATACAGTAGAACTGGTTCAGAAGGTTTGTACTTTCAAAGAGGATGGAATATTCATGCGCCAAATCTTGTGAAGTTTGTTACACGAAGCCTATGCAAGATGTCGAAGTCTTATGAACTTCGATTCCCGAACATCTCACATTTCGAACAAATCGGTTTTCGAAAAGAAAATTCCAGATGAAAATGCTTCGATTATCGAACAGAATTTCGGCTCTTGAACAACATTGCCGAACCGATCTGAACCTATCCGAACCGAGACGATCGTTTTAACCCGAACGGAATCACTTCTGAGTCGATCGCCATTTTGTATAGATTCGTGTGTTGTGCTGTGTTTTTCTTTTCCAGTTATATTGTACTGTTCCATTTTTATTCTCTTCATTAATCCTCAGTCATGGATCCAAAGAAAGCTAGCAGTGATACTGGTAAAGGAAAAAGAAAAGAGAAAAACAATTGTTGATGATATTGTCTCTATGATGATAATATCGTCTCTTCCGACTCAGTTTCATATAGCAAAATCAATGATCTATGCTCTTCTTATAAATAAAGGGACGATCATGTCTTTTCTTCCCTTTTCCAAACAATAACATCTTTTTCCTTCCCCTTCCACATACGTCATCAGCTGTCCTACTTACAGGTACGGTAAAATCAAAGTGTTCATCTATATTTTATCTGTTTAGTATTGGGTTGATTTATTTTTTCTTAGATTTAATAATTTTCATTAGTTTTGTGTATAAACTTGTACACAAAGTACGCTGTAAAAGTTTAAATAAAGAATCATCTTGGGACCAGGAACGGATTAATCCATTTTACAGTGATTTCTGTTGGAAAAATAGTTTCGGTTAACAAACATTTCGGGTTACGAACGGACTTCAGGAACGAATTAAATTCGTGACCCGAGGTGCTACTGTGCTAGATTTCGTTCTAAATGAGGATTGGCGTTACGCAGGGAAGCAGCGAATTTTTAACAACCACGTTGACAGAAATATTATCACGTATAACAGTTTAAAAATAAAATCAACACATATAAAAATAATTTTTCTGTAGATGGTCATTTGTGCTTTACAGCTAATTATGACACAATACTTATTCTACTTTTGTTATTGATTCTAAATGGACACAGTGTTATGACCCTAACCAAATGTTTGAGTAAATATGTCAATCATCTCGCCCTGGTGACCGGCTTCTTTTCCGGAAATACGATTTTTGTTCACTAACTTCTCTGTCAAGGTTATCATTCTATTTATAGATACTGACCTTTTTCTTTCTATTCAGAGATGTCGCACCATTTGGATACTAAGGTTCATGTCTATATGTGCGTATATGCATGTATGTGGGTCTCTATGTATATCTTTGCAGACAACAATTAACATTAAAAAAACCCTGTTATTCTTAATCTTATACTTAATTTAAAAAACAAAAAAAAAAAATATTTTTTCTGAGTTCATTACATACAGAAATGTTTGACATAGGGGTCGCGGTTTTATTAGCAAATCAAATCACCCGAAACATTTCAAGAATAGTGAACCCCGAAATTTCTCGATGGATCAGAACTTTAGCTATCTTTCAAAGCTCTGTTTAGTAAATGACTTTGATTCAGTGGCCTTGTCGTTGTCGGACACTGTATTAGTTTTAACACAAGCTAACCTATTTGTTTGTTAAATAAAATAAACAATATATCTTTGTATCTTTTTTAAACGTTTTACTCTCTGTAAGGCGATAAAGGCACTACGACGCTGTGGGGTTACCGAGGAGAAACGACATAAAGTGAAGAAAATTCAGAAAACGTTACTGAAATAATGATAAAAACAAAAACGAGAACAGGGTTCAAAGAGACAGAAAATGACGATTTACGTTGCATTTAATATTATGTACATTGTCGTCGACAGGAAATATAGAAGAGAGTTCCACAGGCAAGAAGTGTGAGAGAAGAAACTATTATAATAGGATTTACGGTTAAATTTCGCAATTTCATCACTAAAATGATGAGACCTAACTGCCAATCTAGTCGAAACTCCTAAATATAGCCGTCTCTTCTACTCCAGTAACTTCATGTCTCGCACCTCTCGCCTGTAGAACTCCCTTCCCTATTCCAGTTTCCCTGAGAGCTATAATCTCCAGCTATTCAAATGTAATGTCAATCGACATCTCCAGTTGCCTTGATCTATCCACTACCCTTCTCCTCATCCTTTCTTCTATCACTCCTATCTGATCTTGCTCTAAATTTTCTGTAACCACTTGCGTCTTAGTGGCTTCTCGCCTTGCTTGAGGTGAAATGCTTAAAAAAAAATATTGTTGTCCCTATATTTCCTAATCATAAATGGAAAAGCTTATCATCAAACACCAATATATTAGAAAGAACTTTGAATTTTTTTCTGTGTATAAACGTGCCGATTTTTGTAAGTACGAGAGCCATGCACGACATTATCGGAAAATAAGAGAGATAACTATAGTAAATTTAAATCCAACACTTTTAAATTTCAATAAAACATTAGATTACGGAAAATATTTTCCTAAATTTTTAAGATTACTGAGTACATAAAAGTTATATTAAAAAGGCGCTCACGTCATTTTCTTCAATTATGTTTTACAGCTAAAATGTTCGTAGAACATCATTAGACCTGCCATTTAAAAATAAACTCAAAGCTTTAAGAATGATTTTTCATTTTTTTAAAATTCATTTTAGCAAAATAAATCTCCTTCCATTCAATTTAAATTGGTGTTTGAAATATCGAAAATTAGTTTTATTACTGAAAGTATTAAATTGAATTTATTAGCTTGAAATTAAAACTAAAATCAAAGCTTTAAGAATGATGTAAAATTCATTTTATACCTTAGGTATCGCGTTTTTGTGGAGATTCCTAGTATAGATAATGAATTATTAAAATAATATTTATATATAATCATTCATTGTGAAGTATTTATGTTTTTTTATGTATGCACAGATGCACGAACACACACACACGCAAGTGACAGACGTACTTGTATATCTAGCTGCAAAACCAGAAGGGAGATAATGATGCGAGTGTCGTTCAAAAAGTTCTAAGCCTCGACCAGAAAGAAGAGCCATAGCTGAACATTTTTGTTGTGGCAACATATGACTACTTCTTATAAAAACTAGAAAAACCTAAAACTCTGTCTTAATTTCTGAGAAGATGAGGCCCATACAAAAGTGAGTTGTGTGTGGAAAAATGTAAAAATAGACAAAATAGTTATAAAGTATCTATAAAAGAAAGGTATGGCATCCAAGGAAATCCATGAGCACATGGTACAGACACTTGCTGAGGAATCCCCTTTTTATGCAACTGTGAAGAAGTTAGCTGCGGAATTCAGTTGGAGCAGGGACAATGCAGGAATTGACCCTCGATCAGGTGGTCCAAAATCCAAAATCACGGATGAACAAGTTGTTGTCATTCACCGTATGGTTTTGGATCACTGACGTCTTACTCTGCAGCTAAGTTCATAGGCGTTACTTCTGGTTAGGTCTATACTGTTTTAACTGAGATTTTGGAGACGAGCAAGCTGTCTGCAAGAATGCTGACACAAGAGCAGAAGATGAAAACGGTTGACATTTCCAGGAGACGTCTGACTAGCTTCTAGGCTGACCCTGAGAATTTCCACCGAAGATTAGTAACTCAAGATGAAACATGGATTCACCACTTTGAACCTGAATCAAAGATTCAAAGCAAACCGTGAAAACACTTTGGTTATCCCCCCCCCCACGAAACAGTTCAAGTAAGCAGCTTCTGTTGACAAGGGGATGGCTTCTGTTTTTTTTGGTTGTTTTAAAGGCATAATCATGATAGACGACATAGAAAAGGGAAAACTATTAATGGACTA
This sequence comes from Acanthosepion pharaonis, assembly GCA_903632075.3. Lineage (NCBI taxonomy): Eukaryota > Metazoa > Mollusca > Cephalopoda > Sepiida > Sepiidae > Acanthosepion > Acanthosepion pharaonis. Next base: position 283,870 of record CAHIKZ030001781.1, on the reverse strand, counting down.
TACTATGCATTAGAATTAAGACAACTGAAGGACGCAATCAAGTAGAAATACAGAAGGAAGCTGAGGTCAGGGATGCTCTTGCTCCAGGATAACGCCTCCGTGCACACTGCTTAGGTTGCAGTAGTTGAAGCAATCACCTGTAACTTTGAATTAATACCTCATCCCATCTACATCTGAGTTATTCCTGTTTCCTAAACTCAAATCTCACCTGCGTGGTCGCCATTTTCGAAATATTAAGATCATATTCGTTGTGGAGGAGATTTTGGATGATCCGGGCGCCGCCTTTTTTCTGTGGTGGGATTGCATTGCTAAAGCATTGTTGACCAAGTGCATTGATGTCAAGTGGGACTATATTGAAAAATAATGAAAAAAAACTGTCTTGTTTCTTCAACTTCTTCTAAGTGAGGCTTAGAATTTTTCGAACAACACTCATATACGTCAAAACCTAGAATAACGCTTATTCATAAAAGAACAGAAAGGCAATATTATTTACAAGCTTAGTTGTGTTTTCTCAGGTTCCAATGTGATTTTTAATGAATTGATCTTGGAGCGTGGCCGTGGAAGTACAGGTCAATGGGGAACGCCGAGGCCTCCCACCTATCAATCCTGTGAGGTGGTATAGCTAGAAATATCGGTTCACGGTGCTAAATTTGCTTAATGAAATCTGAAAAATAAAATAGCGAGACGATGTAGTTGAACAAGTTTCTTAGGTCGGAAATCCAGGCATTTTGTTTTTAAATTATGAGTAGGAGTTTTGCTAGTTGTAAAATATGTTATAACCACGAATTATTTATACTATTCACATCCGGACTATTGTCCTTATATTTTTTGTTGTTTCACAACATTACGGCCGTTGTGCGCTACGGTCTTTATCAGGTGTATGCTGATCCAGGTTAACTACAGGTAACTCCTACGGGACAATAGCCGTGTTGAATAAAGCATTGTTTCATGAATATCGGAACATTGTAATTGTGAGTTTAATCACAGGGTCGGGGAGGGTATATTTGGACTCAATAGAAACAGGACGAGCAAAAACTGAGCATTACTAAAAAAGAAAAAAGAAAAAAAAGGACAGTGGAATGAGATTAGTCTACCAAAGTTGATTAAATAAAGGGTTAAGTTCGGAATTTGCGGTGAGCAACACGGATTGACATACACTTGATGAAGGCCGGAAGGCACAACGGTCGAAACGTTATGATATTAACAACAAAGATGAGGCCGATAGTCCGTGTGTAAATAGTGTAAATAACAATAACTGTACATGGAGGGAATTCAGACAGAAAAAATCATCCACGATTGGTTAATTAAACAAACTTTTCATATCTTGTTTGTGTACTTTTAAGATGTATACTAACCAAGGATGTTATATGTATTCATTCCAATTATTATTCACATATAAAGGAATTATAAAAGTTCTGGTCATCTTCTGTGATAAATCCTGAAATAGTCTTCCAAATAAACTTCTCTACCGCCATTTTGTTTTAATAGTAAAGAAGTCTAAAATAGTCTACAAGCGCAGAGTGTTATTTTTTTATGCTTTGAAATTAAAATATCTTTCGTGTCATCGTTCGTGTGAACGAGCCAAACCAGCTTGGCTTTTGGGATGGACTTTTAGACAATATTGTCATCAGCCGTCTCATAAATCTAATGTGTAGTCTGCTTACGATAGTATCACGATTAGGTGGTTTGTTCGCGGTGTCTGTGTTTCATTTTGAACATTCTTTTCGACACGCCATTTTCTGTTCAGCTCTCTGTATGATACGAAACAGAAAGGTACAAGTTGCGTATATCTTACGTAAATGTGTAGGTAAATACCGGCGTGTGTACGTTTGTGAGAAATAGCAAGAGTAAGAGTGAGTGTGAGTGTACTTTATATAGACGAGGGATATATAAGCATATATATATATTCTGTGTCTTTTCACACACAATACGAATACTGACATTCCAGTCTCCATGACAGTAATAGTATTGAATCTTGGAGCTGGCATTAAACCAGCTGATATGTCTGTCGCATATAAGCAACATATATATATATATATATATATATATATATATATGAAAGTGAACATTGCGGTCAACACTTAGAGGCGACAGACTGTTACATGCTAGACGCAATCATGAAACAATCTGCTCACTCTGCTGATTTCAATGTTTACTTTTATATTTACATACACTCTATCTCCCATATTGAACACTTTATCCCATAAATATAGCACACCTTAAAACTATATTTCTTCACATCGGACGTCTAGACACACTGTGGAGCTGTGATACAGCGAAACAGTCTGTCAGTGGAGTAGTGGATAGCGGCTTGGATTGAGGAATCGCAGAGCCGAGTTCGAATTCCAGTCGAATCCATTACATTTACTTACGTGCTAATACCCTTGGGAAAGGTATGAAATCCTCTTCCTCTCCCTCCAGCTATGGGTAAAATAGCAGGTCAGACTGGGTTCTATAGCCTTGGATGGCAACTGGTCTAGGAGAAGGACAACTCAAAACAATTCAAAACCTGCGGAGGGTCGTTTGGGAACCTCGTGGCATTCGGTGCACCAGGTCTCTGTATTCGTCCCTTCAAAAAGTGTGGATGGTCCTGCACGAGGCCTTCACCACAATAATCAAATCTCATGTGCCGGTGTCAGGCTGTCGGTTTCCTGGAAACTGATCTGCTTGACCCTCATACGTCGAATCTCGACGGGAGAGTCGATTATATATATATATATATATATATATATATATATATATATATATATATACAGGGTGCTTGTTTTGTTCTTCATCACAATAGATAGGGAGGAGTTGATGCGATAGGCATCACTATAAGCTACAGAAGAACTCAAAATTGATCGCTGCATTTAAGAATTGCATTAATATTTATGTCTACCCTATAAAAGTTCAACGATCATTTAAAGTCAATTTGATGTACGTAGGATCTTACAAACAATTATTTTCTATTTTTTATTCATGGATGACCATCACAGGATTTCGCAATATATATATATATATATATATATATATATATATATATATATATATATATATATATATAAGAACATAGAAGTCAACACTTAGAGGCGACAGTCATTGCATGCTAGATGCAATCGTCAGGCCACTTGACAATTGCATCTAGCATGAAAAAAAACTTCTATGTTAACTTTTATATTTACACACGCTCTATCTCTGATATTGAGTACTTTATCCCATAAATATATCTTAGGACTATATTTCTTCTTATATATATATATATATATATATATATATATATATATTTCTTATATATAAAAAAAAATTAGGGGAAGAAGTATGACAAATTGTAAAAAAAAACAAAGTTTACGTTTGCGTTGATGCGTCTACTCATGTGCACGGACTAGAGACGCTTGGAATTTTAAATTTAAAAATATTTTTATGTTGTTTTTTGTATGAGTTTTGGGTATACAATCTAACCGATTTAATTTAGATTCTTTTGCTTTTTTGATAACAGAAAATCTGCCGAGAATGGAGAAACGTTTAAAAACCTGGACGCAAACATAGAAGATCTAGCGATTAATGTACTTTCTCAAGGTTTATCTTCTAAATAAATTGTTTCCTCTTTTAATTAGAGTAGAATTTTTTAAAGTCAAAATTATGGATAGTCTCGTTACGGTGAGCAACTAATGCATTTAATGTGTTGTTTTGTAAAAGATCCCTTTTGTGTTCATATAATCTTTTTATTTAAATTCCTTGAGGTTTCTTTGATGTATCCATTGTGGCAATTATTACAGGTAATAGAGTAAATTCCTCCTTCAAGTTTTAGAGTATTATTATTTTTTATTAAATCAAATTGTCAAATTCCATGTTGAGTTTAGACAAATTCGTTACAATTGTATTTGTTATAAAGTTAGTGGCTAGAACAATATATATTTTTATTCTTTGGATTTTTTATTATACATACATACATATATATATATATATATATATATATATATATATATATATATATATATATATATATATATGTGTGTGTGTGTGTGTGTGTGTGTGTGTAGTGTATTTGCGCGTGCGTGTGTGTGCGTGCGTGTATCTTTGTGTGTGTGTGTAAGCGCATCGTTTATATATAAGGCACATTATATAAGTATATACCATGTGTATGTATATAAATATATATGTGTGTTTGTGTGTGTGTGTATGTGTGTGTGTGTGTGTGTGTGTGGATGGGTGTGCGTGTGTTGTGTGTAAGTGTTGCAGAAGATGAAATGACACAGAAGAGGAAGTTCACTGAGAATGCGTCCCTGTCTTTCTTTATTTTGTTCTCTCTTTTATATCATTTCTTTGTTTATTTTATTTTATTTTATTTATTTTATTTGTCTTTTTTTTGTTTTTTTTGTTTTGGTTTTATTTTGTTTTTTTTTACCATTTCCTTGTTCCTTGGCCACGCGAATTAAATAGCGAAGCTGACGGCAGCGTGGCGTGGTGGAGAGTAAGTAGGACAAGCGACAGTTTGGGGAGTATGAAGGTGGTGCAGGTAGTTCAGAAAGAGCGCTGATAACGTCCCACGAAATGTCTTTTGAAACATCTCTTTCGCGGTTAAACCTGCCGTTTTACAAGCTCTCTAATGAAACATACGCACGCATAGACTGTTTATTACAAACGTACATAAGAATGCATAATATTGTATATACTTTAAAGTGTGTTATTTATGCTCATGTGTGTTAACTTGCTAATTTGATTACAATATATTTTCATTACAAATACAAGGAAAACAAAACAAAAATGGAACTAGGTGTTCCACAGAAAGGTATTCTGGTGCGATAACATTTAATTACATTAGACAACTCGCCGTAGGTTAATGATTTCGAGGATCAAACCCTGCCGTCAACTGTCGATGTTCACCCCCCGCCCACCAAGAAATAACTCAAATTCTGGTAACCGATTTTCAAAACGGTCTTGTTCTGTCGACAGACACCATACAAGGCAAAATTAAAGTATATTCTTTTTTCATTAAAAAAAACAAAATAATTGTTTTCGATATTTTTTTTAATGCCCATTCGCCACTAATTCCCATATATATATATATATATATATATATATATATATATATATATATATATATATATATATATATATATTTATATATATATATTCCTTGACCTGTCACGTGATTTTAATTATTTCAAGACGAGATCGACTGTGATTGCTTTCTGATCCTTGTTTTAAACCCAAGTGTCGGTATAAAGCGACACTTTATTTCTATATGACAAATATGAACATACTTAAACGACGTTTAGTTCCACTCTCTTCATCTTTTCTCCCATCTGTGGGTTAAATAGTAGGATTAATATCTGCAAAAAAAATCAATGTTATTTTCAAGAAATTATTAATTCAATATTCACCAGCAGAAAAAAAGGTAAAAATAGTTATTCTTACAACACCAAACTCTTTGGATTAAATAACTGGATCCAACCAACGCTTTTATGCACTGATCCATGTGCCCATGAGGACGAAATAAAGGCTTCAGTCCGAAATTTCAATCAACTTAAGAGGGCCGTGAATATAGCAATGAAGATGAGGACAATAGTCCGAACAGTGTAAATAATTAAAATACCTCATCACAGAAATATAGACAGATACCTCCTTCAGGGTTATATAAAAATTCGACAATAGAGTTTGCGACCACCTCAGGCGTGAATGAATCTGTAGTACTAGTTTCATTTGATTTCTTCAACATTTCTTCAAATATCTTTGTCCGATGTACCAATATTTGTACTGTTCGTTGTTATTGTTCTTGTTCCAATAACTGTTTAACGACTAATATGTTCTCCATATTACGTGTTTTCAAATCATTGGTTGACGTGAGTTCAAAATCCTTACAAGATCAGAAATATTTTTCCAAACGTGAGTTTCGAATCCTCGTCGCTACTGTTATAATACTTGTAGTTCTGATTAATAATATAACAAAGAAAATACTGGAACAAAAGATTAGTGTAGAAACTGTTTAATCACATGGATTAATAATAGGATAATAGCGAATACTGTAGTTAGTGCGTCAATGCGTGCGACACACTTTGTGACTCCTTTCCTATGAGCTGATGTTCCTCCTATAGTGAATGGAAGAATCTATGTTCTACGCTTTCATTTAGCGAAAGCCGCTCGTCTTTCTACAAAACAACGTCCAACTAAAGAATGAAGATTGTGCTGCTCCAATCTACTAAGCAGCAAATTTATAATTCTGGTTTTACCTGAGCTCAAATTACGGTTACTAGTGCTGCTAGAAAATACGCAACTGCTTCTGACAACAAGAGCTCGTGATAGATAGATAGAAAGATAGATAGATAGATAGATAGAAACAGACAGAGATAGACAGAAACAGTCTGAGATAGATAGATAGATAGATAGATAGATAGATAGATAGATAGATAGATAGATAGATAGAAACAGCCTGAGATAGAAACAGCCTGAGATAGATAGATAGATAGATAGAAACAGACTGAGATAGATAGATTGATAGAAACTTACTGAGATAGATAGATAGATAGATAGATAGATAGATAGATAGATAAAAAAGACTGAGATAGATAGATAGATAGATAGATAGATAGATAGATAGATAGATAGATAGATAAAATAGACTGAGATAGATAGATAGATAGATAGATAGATAGATAGATAGATAGATAGATAGATAAAAACAGACTCAGATAGATAGATACATAGATAGATGGATAGATAAAAACAGACTCAGATAGATAGATAGATAGATAGATAGATAGATAGATAGATAGATAGATAGATAGATAAAATAGACTGAGATAGATAGATAGATAGATAGATAGATAGATAGATAGATAGAAACAGACTGAGATAGATAGATAGATAGATAGATAGATAGATAGATAGAAAAAGAGAAATTAACTTAAGAAAGCGATAAAAAAGTAAATGTCCAAAGAAGGAATGAAAGAAAGGAAATTGTATTGTAAGAACGAGACAATTACGGGGTTTCTCTAAACGGTGTAGCCTTGACACTACCACTTGATAAGTCTTTTTTCAATGAAAACGAAGCTCTCCCCTCTCCCCGCATCACACCCACGACATTCTTCTATGTGTCAGTGCCTCTTTTAGTGTTTTTATCTTTTTCCATTGATAAATTGTCTTGGCCTATCTCCAGTGGATTCTTCCCGAATTATGAAGCCTCAATCGATTTGAATAAATTGAAGCAAGCCTCGAAATAAAATAAAAGTTATTGGAAAATGACGCATTGTTTGCCATTTTTATCGGTGACATTTGTAATCACGTCCTAGTGACCTATCGTTTAACGTATTTGATAAAAATATCTTTTAAAATTCCCCTGCGTCTTATATGCCATATGTAGGTTTAAAATTCGCCATAGTCGTCTGAAATTAGCTACCTGGCAACTTCTGTTAACTTAAACATGAAGTAGCAATGGAACATGTGAATGGCAGTGCCTGATCACGACCTTACACTTACAGGAAGAATAAAAAAAAACAGCATTTCACAAGTCTGCAAATGGGTGAATCAAGCTTGGGATAATATTAGATCAGAAATTATTGAGTGTGGCATTAGCAATGCTCTCAATGGAACGGACGATGACGCATTATTTAACGACGAGGATATTAGTATTGAAAATGTGTATCAGAGTTTTGAGAACGAAGACGACGAATTTTATAGATTCGAAGATTATTAATGGTAACTGTACTGTTTTGTTCAATTGTAATTATTGCTTGATTTTTAAATAGTTTTCTTACCTTTGGATATAAAGATTTATAGGCCTGTGTTTCTTTTATTCCTATTATTTGTCGTTTAATTGTAATCATGGCTTGTTTAACCAAAATAATACCTCATAAATACAGCCTAGGCTATACCATTTACTAATAACTTTACTAATTGTTAACTTTTTCTTGATTTTCCCTGCTGAAATTTCGGTGCGTCTTATACGCCCGTGCGTCTTATATGCCGTCAAGAGATAGTCCTGTTTTCCTTTCCCTTAATGCAAAGCACAAGAGGCACCCAAGCTAGGGAGTTGCTGAAGCTGTTGATTTCTTCAGTCACACTTGCCTTCAATCTGTCCTGTGAGTATCAAATTTTCCCAAACCCTCTTCACTTATTACGTGCTCTAGAAATGTCAATTTCTGATGTTATAAGTGGCTTTTTTGTTTCCATTTTCTCTAAAACTTCTTCGTTGCTCATATATTTGGCCGATGGTATTCTCATCGTTCTTCTTCAAAACCACATTTCTGTTGCTTCAAATTGCTACGTCGACTGTGAGGAAATTGTCCAGCATTCACTGTCATATAGGAAGAGTGATATTACGTCACACTTCAGTACACTTTTCTTTGTTTCAAACGATAGTAATACAAAGCTATAAAAGTTTTAATAAAAATGAGCAACCCGGATAATTTGTTGTATTATGAATGTTGCTGCTTTTTTCTTTCATTTGTTTCTCTTTATTGCAACCCTTATGTTCTTATTTCGAGTGTTAAATTATCGCTAACTATCGGAAATAAAAATATACACACATATATATATATATATATATATATATATATATATATATATATATATATATATATATATATAACCTAAACAAAATAAACTATGTAATCTCCACAAATATCCTTAAATGTCTATAATTGGTAACAGAAGTCATTGGTTTATACCAACGGCTTTTCATACTTAATACTTCTTGAATTCACTCTCGTGGTCATGTGTGACGTCATGAGCTGCGGTGCGGTTTTCGCTTCTAGCGTCTTATATGCACGTGTTTATCGTTGCTTGGAAATCATCCATGTAAACAGAAACAGACTATCATAAGATTCTTGTCCGTGTATTTCTTAATATATTTTACAGTAATTGTCATCTTTGATAATGGCTTATGCAAGCCGAAAGCATAGACTGGATAAAAAAATATTTATCAATTTTGTGATTTTCTTTCTTCGTTTAATGATAATTTTATTAAACTTATCAGACGTTATGAAAAGAATTTACATAAAAATAAATAGACAACACTTGTCTATATTATTTAATGAAACATCTATGAATATATATATATATATATATATATATATATATATATATATATAATTATTTAAACATATATTATTAAATATAACAGGCAATGAATGTCTATTATGTTTGATCATGAGCCGTTTTAATGTTTGAATGTTTGCTTTAATTTCTGGTGAAAATTACAACAAAAATTGTTCAACATTTGGATATTTTTTATTAATTTGGTCCTAAGCTTTCGACTCACCTGAGCCATCTTCAGAGTGGTTATACAGACATGAAACAAAAATATCCACCGTCAAAGATGATTTTTTTGTTATTGTGACATAGAAAATTGTTGTGCGCCGATAACGGTCGCGGAATAGCAGTCGAAGATCGTAAGTTCAAGATGCGGTTCTATGACGTCATACCACGCGATAAACCGAAGTATTGCAACAGAACCAATATCTAGATGCAATGTAATGTGTTGTGACTAGTTTGAAATGTAATTTTGTTGAGTGTGGGTTGTTTTGTTTTAATGTCGATGGCCTCCAATATCTGAAGGTTCTTTTTACTGTGTGTATGTGTGAGTATTATTGTGTTATCAGTTAATATCTGTCTAATATTATGTACTTAGCTATGTTTTTTCTATGAAATGATGCTTAATAGAACTAATATTAGAAAGGTGACAGGTAAGTCTACGGGAGAGAGTGGTTGTTATTTTCCCCAGAAATTAAAGCAAATATGATCGCCTAAGCGTGTATCACGCATGGCGCATAACTGACTGACCCAAACACTGACAAATGTTTCTAAGAATAACTGGAAAGTTTGCTAGTCATCCAAATATTTATTGCGATCCCACATGTTAACTAAGCGATGAACATAAAATATTGAAAATATTTTTGACATCTAATTTTTTGTGTGTGTGTGTGTGTGTGTGTGTGTACGAGAGAATGAAAGATAGAGAGCGAGAAAGATAGAGAGAGAAAGAGAGAGAGAGAGGGAGGTCTGCAAAGTAACATATTTTCCCGCGTTTTCGCTTGTCAGGGGCAGTTTTCATGTGGCGCCAGTTCAGTTGACCATGTCAAATATGGGAAGCTGATGCCATTCTGTGGTTTTAATCATTTATCTGATTCGTTTCATCTAAACAATCCTTTACATCTAAGAGAGCGTATTTCTGAACCCCTTTGTATTCTGAGAAAGGAATGCATGAATGTTACTTTAAGCCGAATCGGCGCCTATACATTAGCTTTCACGCTCTTGAATTAAATATCAACGCTTTCAATCATAACTCCGACTGTTAAGGCCGTGAAAATGACATTTGATTTGTTTGGTATACAGGTGACCTGTAACAAGTGTTTAATTAGGATATTTTAATCCTTGAAATATGTGATGACTGCCCATAACCGGGGAGTCTGTTTGTCATTTCTTTCAAATCTATCAATAACACAAAGAAATTTTTGTAGCTCCCCACCCTCACAGAACTCTGCTCAGGGGATTATATATATGAATTTATCCCCACCGACGCCAGTGGCCGGTGTTCGAAACCAGGTAAAAGCTACGATTTCGTATCCTGATTTACAAGGACTTTAAGTTGGTTGCATTATAAATACATTTGGAGCAAATTGAAATAATAATAGATTAAGTGGCGTCATGTAACAGTTTGGGAATTTAAAGTCGAAAAATATCAAAAACATTGCTGGTGGTTAAGAGTTAATGTGTTAAATTACTTAACTCATGTGTGGCTCAAGGTCAGAATATGGTGGTACTGTAGTGAGTTTTAGTTAACTTGAGTGGCCAGTTTACACAGCTTTATACCAGACTACAAATAAAATATACAGAAAAATTGATTATAAATTTGTTTTTAACGACATGAACCTTCATGACGTCCATGATCATGTCTCTCAAGATTCTTTCATGACTTCTTGGGAAGGATAGTGGTGTGGTTTCCTGTTGCATTCTTGACCTTCACTTAGACTGGCACAAGAACCTATTCAGCCCTATTATTAAAATCTATAAGCGAGGCGAACACGATTTTATGACTTTCCTGTATATAGATATTACTTCAAACGTTACTATAGGAGATACACATTTAAAAAAGACGCCCCAATTTTATTTATTAAATAGTATGTATTATGTCTATCGGCCTATTCGAGAAGTCTTAAATGGTGTTCCCCAGCAGGGATCGAAAATAAAACCAATATTTCTTTATTGTCTACTTTTCGGTTAGGAAATTAAGTAGTTATGGGCTTTTCGAGAAACATAATCTAGGTGGAGAGGATGCGCTTTCCTTCAAAAGAGAAAGTAGAGCCTTAATTACTTGGTGGTGTTCTTGGGCGAGTCGGTAAAGTACACCGGATCAAACGGTGGTTTCTCATGCAAAAAACCTTGCCGGATAACACATTTTCGTTAGTAGTATGTTTCAAATGCATAGATCAATAGACTTTATATACGCTGTTTAATAAATAAAAGTGAAATGTCTTTTCAAATACTCAGTGTCCTCTATAACAACATTTGTAACAATGTTTCCCCCTAGTGTAGGATCGTTAATTAATCTGAAACTTTTAAAACCATTTATTTTCTTTTCAACATCATCACTTGATAAGACACAGAGTGTGTTGAAACAAAATGGCTATTTTTGTAGTGATTTTATAACATACTTATGTTATAATTTTTTTATAAAAATAATTATATATATATATATATATTATAATTTTTACATATAGACAAAAACAATTTAATTTTTTAAAAAAAATTGCAACTTTTTCATTTTGCATTTAATTGCAGTTCGACTGGTAACAACTAAAATGGTTATATATATATATATATATATATATATATATATATATATATATATATATATATATATGTATATTTTTAATAACTTTTAATATATATGTATGTTTTTAATAATTTTTAATTTCCCTGCACATGCGCGTTGTTTGTTTGTTTTTTATTTTGTCCACTGCACAGTATAATAAGGTCAGTTGGCCACCATCTCTGAGAAAAAGATCCCCATGGGGCAATTCACTCCGCCAGAGATTTGAAATCGGCATGTTGTACTGCTTGGAATTCGCGACGGAAGCTCCAATATGAACATTTCAAAGTGTTTGAGCGTCAATCTGAGGACACTGCAGAGGATTCGGAAAGGTTTGGATGAGTCTAATGTTGTTTCGAGTGACCACAAGTGATATTATACCTCAATTCATCATCCCACAGGGCCTCAGAGCCAACACGGAGGTCTACATCAAGTGCCTTGAGGGGATAGTGCTGCTTTGGGTGAAGAGTGTGGCTTCTGGAAGACGCAATGCTGGCTACAGGACTCTGCACCATGCCACACAAGCAGGAGAACCTAGTCATGGCTGTCAGGCAATTTCTGTGACAACATCAATCTTTATACGAGGCAACTTAACTCCTTGAACTAAAACCGCCTTGATTAATGTGTTTAGCGAGAGACCATAAAGACTTCTTGTAACATCAAGGATGAGTTGAAGACAAGAATTATGGTAGCATTAACCAAAATACACAAGAAGACCGTCCAGAAGAGTTGCAGGAGTTTCCGAAGTCAGCTGGATGCCCTGGTTGAAGCCAACGGAGATTTTATTGAATAAATTTACTGTTTATAATTTAAAGATATTTTGGTGCAATTTTGTAAAAATATATCTGTTAAAATGAGATGTCAGTGTCGTTTGCATTATCAACCCCGCTGAGGTTCAGACGACCGATATCATCGTCTGCCGAAATAGGCTATTCCCCATATGATGTAATTTTGGATTTATCCGTTTATTAATTATATAATATAATAAAGAACGTTCGCATTCTGACCATGAGATCCAGGTTCGAATCTCACCATGGTCAATTTGTCAGGAAACTGCTGATGTTATCTGACTGGATGGTCAAGCTCAGCGTGTGGCACCTTTGGAAAGTGCCTGAAAAACATACCACGGGTTGACCCAAGTCTTGTGAGTGAAATTGGGAGGACGGAACCTTTGACAGCTGTACTAGCACGAAGTCACAAGTCATCGTGGCCGAGGGCTTGAGCGTGCTGGCCTTGTTCAAATTGTTGATCACGCTAGATAACACGCTCTTTCTCAGAAATTGTAACTATAGTCTGCTCAGCAGAGTTGAATAAACACAAATGCGTGGTAGGTACGACAGAGTCAGAGCCTTAGTCTGAGGGCTAAGTCTATAACGACGCCCATTGGACTACGCCATTGATCTACACTTCTTACCTGCGACTATGACGCGTCTCAGTCGATTACTGCTACTGTATTCTAATTGGTTATAGTAGCCAAAACTATTTAGTTACTTCGTTCAGATATATCCCTTTTCCGGGACATATCATTATCATATATATATATATATATATATATATATATATATATATATATATATATATATATATATATATATATATATATATTGTTTGGAGGACCACAAGTGATAACTGACAACGATATAGTCTGTTTTGTTGCAAGTATTGGTAAGTCCTTTCTTTCTTCTTTTCCTTACAACATGCTATTGCAGTTCCTGTAGTCTTTTCTTTGTGTTCGCCATCAACAATGTGTCATTAGCGTCTGTCCACTTATAATAAAATTTGGCAAGACTTCTTGCACACTTATGATCTTACACGTGATAATAATGGCCGTCTACTCGTTTTCTTCTGCTAGGGTGGGTATCCAATCCCTGTTGCAGATGTATACTCAGACACATTTGTGCTTGGGCAACACCCATAGATCGAACCTGTGATTTGGAATGCAACTTATTGTGATTTATTTACAGTTTCTTGGAGAGAGTGCATAATCTAGCGTGATCAACAGCTTGAACAAAGCCAGTAAATTTAAAATCTCAGTCATGATGACTTGTAACATCAGGCTAGCGCAACCATATAGTTCCCGCCACCTAGTTTCATTAAGAAGGCTTAGACATGGTATGCTTTTCAGGTACTTTACGACAGTACCATCTGTTGGGATTTCCGTTGATAACCTCAAGAATTCAACTCCCTAATAAATCGACCATGGTAAGATCCAAGCCCGGGTCTGTAAAATTTAAATAAATTCAGTGAGAAGACAGATCCTAGCCTCATGCCCCTTTTCATTTTTGTGAAGTTTCTAAATTATTATTATTTTTTATCCGTATGAAGTATGTTTGTTCAGAGAAAATGTTCTGGATTTTTATCTCTTTCCAGAGTTAATAAAGTTTCCTTATCATTTCAAATAGTTCTTGAATACGAATGTCATGCATGGCGCCAGTCAGAAATATCTAAACTAAGTGCTTTCTCATATCAGTGGTTAAAAATGATTTTAGCAGAGTGAAGACTAGAGGTCTTAGCGAAGACTATCCTTCCCCGAACCTTGTTGACTGGTGCTACACAATCACAAAAAAAAAAAACGAGCGGTACCAGATAACAGAAACCACATCTCATAAAGATTTTTAACAGCAGCAAGAGTTAAAATGGATATCACATGTAACTCAATGAGAAAAGAAAATATGACGACCTCAAATAAATGTTTACGAAGATAACGCCCATTAATACTTGAAAAAACTATAACAGCTACTAGACTGAGAAACCTATTTTCCTGAAGAACAGTTTTAAGAGAAAGATTTTATAAATTTCAACTGACTGGCGTTAAATGCTCGGTAATCGAATACCGAATGTTTTCTTATAAAGAACTCGCTGATATCACCATTACCATTTGTATCTTAATTTATCAAATGCTTTTAAATAGTCTATGAGAGTGGTCGCCAACCTGTGGTCCACACATCACTGATGGTCCGTGCAAAATTTTTGATAGCCCGCAGAAAAATTGGGACATTATTTCAATTTTTATGTAGCTTCAGATTCAAAATTGACAAGTAACAAAACGTATTATGGATGGTATATATTTTCAAGACCTTATGTAATCTCGTAATAACCCCGAGTACACAAGTACGTAAATATGACATCACCCCGCCATTGTATAATCTAACATGACTTGCAAAGTCTTGTTCAATACTTGTTACTGAATAGTTTCTTACCATTACTGTTGATAACTAGTTACTGGATTGTTTACCAGTATAATTTTCTA
Source organism: Acanthosepion pharaonis (assembly GCA_903632075.3). Taxonomy (NCBI): domain Eukaryota; kingdom Metazoa; phylum Mollusca; class Cephalopoda; order Sepiida; family Sepiidae; genus Acanthosepion; species Acanthosepion pharaonis. The sequence goes on along the minus strand of CAHIKZ030001781.1, from coordinate 268,829 downwards.
CAAACATGGCATAGAAACGGATTAATAGCGGGGTCTTCAAAAATCGGCTTATGCAAAAGATTCACATTCATAAGCATTCGTACATGAAATTTTGATTCATTTTCCAACAACATATTTGTGCGAAAAGACATTTTTTATCTGTCACAGCAATTAAAACTCGGATCCGGTTTAGGGCTTAAAATAAACACAGCTATACATCTTCCAGTGACATCATTGGTGCCAAAAAAATCCATAAACTGATTTCAAAACAAACAGGAACAAATATCTCATTTAAAATGTGTTATACTTGAATAAACTTTTTAATTTGTTTTATTTAAATAATTACACTCTAACTTTGTTACCTTTTAATGGGTGCATTTCCTATTAATAAAATAAAAGTTTTTCCGATTATTATTATATAAATGTATTTACCTTATATCTCCCTTAAAATGTGTAATACTTGAATAAACTTTTCAATTTGTTTTATTTAATTAATTACACTATAAATGTGTTACCTTTAATCGGCGCATTTCATATTAATAAAATAAAAAAGTTTTCCGACTATTAATATTATATAAATGTATTTACCTTTTTAATTTTTCTAAATTCATATTAGTAGTCCGCCATATTTAAAATGATACATTTATAGGTCCATGAAGTTCAAATGTTTGGCGACCGCTAGTCAATGACGCATAGATTTAGGGGTCAGACATAACCGAACGGAACATAGTTACTTTCATTTGGTCGTCAATAATTTCTAACAGGCACCTCTGACCCACACATTGATATTATCTCGTATTATCCCCGAAAACGTAACCAACGTAAATGTTCAGATGGTTGGAAGTACCAGGTGCTGTGAGATACGCGTCAAGCAAAGAAATCCGCCAATGGATACATTCTCGCTGTTTATACTAACTGAAGACCTCGATATGTGGAGGTGCTGTGATGTAATGACAATTAAGCGGTCGAAGTTTCGACTAGTGACAAGTTTATCTACGGGAGAATGTGGTATGCGTATGGCCAATGTTGATAATAGAGTTGTAATCTCCTAAAAGATATGAGAATTCATAAACAACATTGTTTTCACATAGGCAGGGAAATTTCTAAGGTTGCGTATTACTGGTAACAATTAGGCTAAACGTGTTAAACATTTAATAATAGATGATAAATGTAAAGTATACATCTTGGAAAATATTTGGGCGTATTTTATTTTTAATGGTGTCTCATTTTGTTTATAGTTAAGGTGTATCTAGTTAATCCTGATAACAATTAATAGTTTTATTCTTATTTATTTTTTACCTCAGTATAGTGGTATGTGTTATTTTTTCCTAAAAATATTTAGACTATACACACACAGACACACACACACACACACACACACACACACACATATATATATATATATATATATATATATATATATATATATATATATATATATAAGCGAAGATGGGTCTCAGTGTCAGTTATTAGTGAGCTAGTCTGGTAGGCCATTACTAATTACTTTATTTCGATTATCATTAGTCATCTCACACATCCGGCCTTGTGTCAAACTAAGTGAAGATGACCCTCAGCGTTGGGTATTCGTTAGTGAACAAGTGTTGTTCGCCATATATATATATATATATATATATATATATATAGAACATTGAAGTCAACAGTTAGAGGCGACAGGCTGTTTCGTGCTAGACGCAATCGTCAGGCCTGAAAACATTAAAAATAATATTTAAAGTTTTATATATATATTTATATATACACATTATATATATATATATATATATATGTTAACACTTAGAGGCGACAGTCTGTTTCATGCTATATGCAATCGTCAGGCCACCCAATATATATATATATATATATATATATATATATATATATATATATATATATATTATAAGAGATTAAGACAAAAACATGTTAAAAATCGCTACACAATAGCAACCGTATTTCAACACTGCAAATGTGTCTCCTCGGATGATGGTAAATTAGTGGCGTGTGAACTATCAATTTAATTTCAAAAGCAGAATACTTCCTCTCTTCTCGAAAAAAATCAGAATTAAAAGAAAGCATGTTGGTTTTACCGTGATTAACTAATCAAGTGTGACCAGCGCTAAATTAAAACTAACCGAAAATAAATTTAAATAAAATCTTCCAGACAGTGGAATTATACTTCATTTACTCTCATCATATATATATATATATATATATATATATATATATATATATATATATATATATATAAAAATCGATATATGATAAAATTATAGATTTAAGGTATGCAATAGATGAATATAAATAAATAGACTGCTTAATAAATAAACAGACAATCTACTCAAATATGGTTATACGCTAAAAATAACATTTAAGTAGTAATATATATATATATATATATATATGATTGTGTATTTAGGCAGAAATCCCTCTTTTACACATGTTTTGTTAAAGACGACAGACAAGGTACGGGGAATAATCTAATAATTTAAATTCTATTGTGTACATACAAGTGTTTTCTTTTCTGGGCACAGAGTATGTAAAAACTGTTCAAAACTTCTGCATGTCCGAGCGCTTTCGGCTATACTTTTAGCCATTATCAAGGATGATTTTTCCTTCACTTTTAACTGAATGCATGGGTTGTGTTATGTATGTATCTAGAGTTATAGGACTTTTTCCTTTTTCAAACACGGTCAGCACATTGTGGGCGTGTTCATAGTAAATGTTATTGAGTGATTGGCTTTACTTTTTTATTATTAACGCTTCCATTATTTTTTCTTTTTTTTACATGTGTAATAAGGTTATTATGCTTGTATTTTCTACTTGTATATTTCAGATGGAGTTTGGTAGGTTTGTGTGTATTTAAATGACTTCTAATGGAGCTAGGCTCGGGTTGTTGTAACATAAGTCGTCTAGATAGGCATGTAGTAGTTTGACTGATGTAATCGTTTATGATTTTGGTTTGATTAGGAACACAGTTCCTTAAGGAGCATTTGAATTTGTAAATAATTTTTGTTATTTGTAGTTTTGATATTGCAGGTGTGTTTTTATCTTTGATGATATGGTTAGCTGTTTTAACTTTTTTGTAATAAACAATTAATTTAATTTTCTTGTTCGGATTGACTGGGGTAGTGTATCTCTTTATGATAATTCTTAGTGAAAATTCATTTTGCTTATAGCTGACGTGTTTTTTGGATTTTATTTTAATGTTATTGTTTTTGTCTGTATATTCAGTATCGTTATTATTTACTTTGGAAAGAAATAGTCTAATTTTGTGATCAGTGACGTAGTTAAGAAAAAAGAAACCCAACTCTCAATAATATTAACTATGAACACGGCCACAATGTCATGACCGTGTTTGGAAAATAAAGACATTCCTATAACTCTAGTTACATACATAACACAACCCATACATTCAGTTAAAAATAAAAATAAAATCATCCTTAATAATGGCTAATAGAATAGCCGAAAGCGCTTGGATATGCAGAGATTTTGGACAGTCTTTACACACTTTGTGTCCAGAAAAGAAAACACTTGTATTAACACAAGAAAAATTAAATAAAAAGCTTAATCGCAGTAACTCGTCTGTCGTCTTTAACGAAATATTTATATATATATATATATATATATATATATATATATATATATATATATATATATAGGTTTGAAACGGTACAAAAGCGTATTAAGGCATTAAAAAACTAGAAATGTTGTATTGTAGGCCATGATAAGTTTAAAATAAAACACTCACAGTCGACCGGTTTCGTCCCCTCTCGTCAGAACTGTTAACGGGGAATTTAAATTATGAGGAAAAGAAAAAAGTCTGTCATGGGTGACATGAATGAATGGACAGGGAAGGAAGGAAAAAAAAATTAAAATTATACCAACCAAGCTGCTAGAAGCGCAGAACAGCAAGTCCAAGCAAACAATCTCTTTGTTTGCAAAGAGCAGGTTGCCTGGACCTGATATAAAGCGACTCCAACACCTTAAGATGGAAAAGTGAGTGTGAACTGGCCAAGACGGAAAACCAGTTCACACTGAAATCCATCGCGCAAGTTGGATTCTTTATAAAATGATCCGCAATCGAAGACCCATACGTGTTACGAATGGTATCGCCCAAAGAAAATTTTTTGTTTAGTATTATCGCAGGTACGTGTTGTTTAATTCTCACGTCCAACCGCTGTGTCGTTCTACCTATGTAGTCGCATCCACAACTACATTTGAAATAGTAAATAACAGAGTTAATATGGTGGTGGGGTAGAACATCTTTACACATAGATGAAAGTACGGACTTAGTTTGAAAGACAACACGAACGTTCGCTGCAAAATAACACTCACGTGAACTGCATGAAATACGCTTGGCGAAGGATTCACTAATCCTACCCAACCACGGTAAATGAAGATAGACCGGACATTTACCTACTGAAGCAGGTTTGATTTTGTTGAACCTGGCGGTCTCATCTCGAATAACCGATTGAACAATGTTCAACGGATAACCATTGTTCGCAAAGATCTCAGTTAAACAACTGATTTCATGTTTCAAGGTGTCATCCGAACAGATCATTAACGCCCTATGTGTCAGGGTCCTAATCAAATTAATCTTTTGTTGTTTAGGACAAAAGGAGTCCCAACGAGTATATAGTCCTGTAAAAGTAGACTTCCTGTACACAGAGGTAATAAACAAGGAAGGAGTTCTTTGAACAAGAACATCTAAAAAGGGCAATGAACCATTGACCTCCTTATCTACTGTAAATTTAAGGGCAGGATGAACACCATTGAGTAGGGAAAAAAATTGATCCACTTCCGATTCATGGCTGAACACACAGAATGTGTCATCAACAAACCGAAAGTAAACCTTGGGTCGGGCAGAACTTAACAAAAAATCTTTCTTCATAAAAAAAATGTCACAAAAATATTTGCCAACACAGGACCCAAAGGGAACCCATCGCTACCCCATCGATCTGACGATACATGATATTGTCGAAACTAAAATCGACAAACATAGTGGCAAATTTCATGAGTTCAACGAACACTTCTTCAGGTATATTCGGAGGAGTCAAATCGCTACGATATAACATATCGCTGCAAATATCAATAGTCTCCGATAAAGGAACACAAGTGAAGAGGCTACAGATGTCAAAGGAACACATAAATCCATCTTCGATTGCGGATCATTTTATAAAGAATCCAACTTGCCCGATGGATTTCAATGTGAACTGGTTTTCCGTCTTGGCCAGTTCACACTCACTTTTCCATCTTAAGGTGTTGGAGTCGCTTTACATCAGGTCCAGGCAACCTGCTCTTTGCAAACAAAGTGATTGTTTGCTTGACTTGCTGTTCTGCGCGTTTCTAGCAGCTTGGTTGGTATAAATTTTAATTTTTTTCCTTCCTTCCCTGTCCATTCATTCATGTCACCCATGACAGACTTTTTTCTTTTTTTCCTCATAATTTAAATTCCCCGTTAGCAGTTCTGACGAGAGGGGACGAAACCGGTCGACTGTGTGTGTTTTTATTTTAAACTTATCATGGCCTACAATACAACATTACTAGTTTTTAATGCCTTAATATATATATATATATATATATATATATATATATATATATATATATATATATATATATATATATATATATTATGGATGACAATATTTATATATATAGTCATCCACACAAAGACTGTTTCTCAGTATCACAGCTCCTCAGTGGGGCTAAAAGTATGATTGCTTCAAGCTGGAATCGAAACCGGACTGGTTTAACATCAGTCAGATATCTTCTAGGCCATCGTCGCACTGGAGGGCATGTAGGAAATTTTAACGTTTTTCTCTATATGAAATACACCAGCGGCTCGAAGAACTCAGTTAATAATTATCGCTAATCGGATTAGGCAAGTCGACTTCGATAAGCAATTGTGTTCGCATACTTTCATTGAGAAAGGCATGAATCCAATTCTCCTTTCCACTAATTGGTAAATAGGTAATTTGCAGTCCTTTAAGGTTAGATTAATTAGAATTTTACCTACGGGAGAGTGCGCTGCTGCGTGTTTGGGCAATTGTTTGATAATCCAACGAAGATTATATCTTCTAACATATGAAAGAAGGTATCCCATGTTGTGTCTGTAAGGAGGAGGTGAGCGCGCGAGGATGGCAAATCCTGTTCATAAAACCATCGTCTCACTCGAAATACGAGCGTCTCTTCCACAAGGAGCCGACATAAAGAAAATGACGTCTCGTTGAAGATAGTAGCTGCTTAATCTAATCTGAAATATGACTTTCACCATTTGATGCAGATATTTAATATATAAATAACAATCTACCAATAAATGGCTCTTTAAGGCAAGTTAGACAGGTGAACTATAAAGTTCCCGCTAGGCTGGTCGGGAAACTCGCACGTCTGTTGATTTCGTTACGTCATTAATTCCAGTGAAGCTGAAGCTACATTGAAAGACCCGGATGTTGCTGTCTTCTAGCTGGAGTTGTCGCGTGGATCAGAGGTCACTTTCATGGCTGTGGGTCCTGTGCTAGTGTCTGGCTATGACAGGTGTGACATCTTCAATGACATGAAAGTGACAAAAGTCACACGGAGTAGGACGGAAAGACTGAAAACGGTGAAGACAGAGAAGAAAAAAAAAACACATGAAGAGTGAGAGGAAAATATTTGCGGTTTCAGACGAAAACCTGATACGAAAAAGAGACGATGACGACGATATGGCGGTCGGGGGGGTGTAAAGTAGAGGGTAAATGAAAGCACAGAAAAACAAAATGTTGGAAAACAAAACATGAGAAGAGAACAAAAATCAAAATATAACGATGACAACTACGACGACGGATAAAAAGAGTAACAGACAAAAAGTAGAAACAGTAGGAAAAATAACAAGAACACGTAACCGGCGCCTCGAGACAAGGTAATGCTTAGCAAATTAGTCTAGTGATCTATTACTACTGAGTAGTAGGTTCGATTATCATTAGTTGTCCCATACTTCTGGCCTTGTGTCAAACTAAGCTAAAGTGGCCTTCAACGTTTGGTATTCATTAGTGAGCTAGTATAGTTGGCTATTGCTAATGAGTACTAACTTCGATTATCATTAGATATCACATACGTGTGTCAAAAAAAAAAGCGAAGATTGACTTCAGCGTTGGTTATTAGTTAGTGACCTAGTCCGGTTGGTCATTACTAATGAGTAGTTACTTCGATTAATATTAGTCATCTCACGCATCAAACCTTGTCTCAAACTAAGTGAAGATGGCCCTCAGCGTTGGGTATTCGTTTATGAGCAAGTGTCGTTGGCCATTACTATTGAGTAGTAATATCGATTATCATTAGTCATTTCATACTTCTGTCCTTGTGTCAAACTAAGCGAACATGGTCCTCAGCGTTGGGTATTTGTTAGTGAGCTAGTACGATTGGCAATTACTACTGAGTAATAAGTAGTCATCACATATCATCATCTGGCCTTGTGTCAAGCTAATTGAAATGACCCTTAGCGTTGAGTATTCGTTAGTAAGTCTGGTTGGTCATTACTATTTAGTAGTAACATCGATTATCATTAGTAATTACATACTGCTGGCCTTGTGTCAAACTAAGCGAAAGTGGCCCTCGGTATTGGGTATTCGTTAGTGAGCTAATCTAGTTGGTCATTATTATTGAGTAGTAATTTCGATTATCATCCTATATTTCAGGCTTTGTCTCAAACTAGGTGAAAGTGGCCCTCGGCGTTGACTATTCGTTAGTGAGATAGACTGTTTGTCCATTTTATTGAATAGTAAGATTGATACTCTAATTACCCCATACATATGGTTTTGTGTCAAACTAAGCTGAAGTTCCCTTCATCATTTCTGTATTTATTAGTGAGCTAGACCGATTTGCCATTACTATTGGGTCGTAAGTTCGATTCTCATTAGGCGCCACGTACTGATACTCTTCTTTCAAACTAAACTAAAGATGCCTTCAATGTTGGGTATTCTTTAGCGTGCTAATATGTTCTTCCATTACTACTTAATAGTTATTTTGATCCTTAATGGGCACTTAAGACATGAAGCCTTGTGTCAGACTATGCCAATGGGTTTTCAGCGTGAAGTAATAGCTGGCCATTAATACCGAGTAGTAATTTCTTTAGTGGGTGTAATCTTCTAGTGGCTTTATACCAAACTAAGTTTGGGCATTCTAGCCATGAAATAATAATTAATGAGCTAGTCTTGTTCATTTATACCGTTTAGTAATTTTGATCTTCACCGTTTGCCAGATACTTGTGTCCTTGTATCAAACTGTGCTTCGGGTGTTACAACACGTAAACAAAGATGTCGAGGAAGATGTGTAGTCATCGGATGACTAATTAATAGATAAGAAAAGAAAAATACAGACGAATAGGTACAATGACTTAGGACTTCTTATTCTATGTCTTTTGTCCTTTCAGAGTGGCGGCAAACATGGCTTTCCACAATTTCATGTTCTTTGTAGCTCTTGGTAAATTTTGTCTTTTCGTGATCTCTCCTGCCAACCATTTACACAGCTCGATAGGTAGTTTATGTCCTATTTTTCTCTGTCCCTCTTTTTTTTCCCTATATGTCCTGTCAGTGTCAAATATTTCGCTAGGCCAACAACAGGTAAAATAGCCAAAAGGAAATAATGTTCACAAACTTCGCTGTATAACACGTAAATTTACAGTTTATATAAAAGACGCGCTAGTTTTATATTTTCCCGATCTATTTTAGGAGAAATAAATATAGTCCCGAACGGAATTTCTAGCTATTAGATTTTTATTGTACAAGAATCGAACGGCCTAACCTTATTTGGCCATCGGCTGTAAAATATTGAACAGCCTACTTATTATATTTATTTATTCAATATGCCTCTAGTACGCTTTTTAGCCTATCTGATAGATACGAATAGGCTCAGATACATTAAACACGTGGGAGAAGAAAGAAATTATGGTCAGGGAATGGCTTAAGTCACACACACACACACACACACACACACACACACACACACACACACACACACACACACACACACACATGCGCACACACACACACACAGAGAGAGAGAGAGAGAGAGAGAGAGAGAGAGAGAAGATGAATCATGAATTTCTTCTCCCGCCAGATAGGTTTTTAAAGCCTTGTATAACCAGGTCTCTGTATTCGGGCCTTCAAAAAGTGTGGTTGGTTCTGCACAAAACCTTCACCACTATAATCAAATCATATGTGCTGGTATCTGGGCTGTCGATTTCTGGAGAACTGAACTGATTGACCCTCATACGTCGAATATATATATATATATATATATATATATATATATATATATATATATAACTTCAACATTAGTTATTCCAAAAATTTCGCTTGAGGTCGAAACAGAGTTTTGGCTCTTGTTTTTTTCAAACATGAGAACTCTTATGTAGCGAAGGAATCATATTTTTTTAAAAATAAGTATATATATATATATATATATATATATATATATATATGCGTGTGTGTGTATTGCACACAGTTATTGTAATTGTAGTAGTAGTTGTCGGCATCCGTTTATACAACGAGATAATGGTAGCGCCCTGATTGATCAAAAAATTTGGTATTGTGACTGGAAAGACCTCTGCAAGGCGCGTGCTTGGTCAATGGTCGTGCGCTTTCCAAACCACATGACTTCCCCCTCGGCCGTTTCGACAAGATCCAAAGGAATACATTTACAGTCGGTATGGCTGAAGGGATTGTGTGTCAAAAATACTTTTAAAAACTTTGCGGTCGAGTTCATCACACCAAAACAAGGATGAATGTCCATATAAGCATATATCCACAATTACTTATTTTTTACGTTATTTAGTTTCAAGAAAGTTTACGGTAGATGGCGATAGGTTGTCATTTAGACTAGGTTACATTTTTCATTCGTGTACATTTGTGGTTAGTCTGTCTTCAACGTTTAACGTATGTAGTAGTGATTTAACTGATAGTTTTTTCCGTTTAACAATGGCAGGATATTCATATCGTAAGCAGGCAGATATGATTTTCGCATACGGTCGCGTGAATCGTAATGGACGCGAGGATTCACGGCTGTATCAGATTGCTGTTTCTAGACCGAAGACATCTGAGTCATCCAACCTTTGCTGCTGTTTATCGTCGCGTTGCTGAGACAAGATCCGTGGCATCACAAAATATGGATGAAGAACGACCGAGATCCGCTCGTACGTCTGACAACAAAGAACTCATTCTACATGCTGTCGGAGACGATCCAGGTATTAGCAAATGTCAAGTGGCCCTAGCATGTCGCAGGTCTCATAGTACCGGATGGAGGGTACTTCAAGTGCAGCTTCTGTATCCGTATCATTTGCATCGTGTGCAGGGTCTTTCGCCCTCTGATCACTCACCACGGGAGAACATTTGCCGATGGTTTAATGCACAAACAACCGTTCCGTTGTTTGTATCTTCGGTCTTCTTTACGGATGAGGCAACATTGGAAGAGATGAAATAAGAAATTTACTCAACCAACATTGTGTGGACAGATGAGAATCCCCATGGTACGATACAGATAGACACCGGAATTAGTTTACGGTTAATGTGTTGGTTGGAAATGTGACTGTCTGGTAGGTCCATATGTTCTTCCAGCATGTCTTACAGGGACTTTATTTCGAACACACTTCCAGATCTGTATGAGGAAATACCCTTGCTAATACAAAGATGCACGTGGTTCATGCATGATGGGTCTCCGGCACATTTTAGTCACATTGTTCGCGATGCGCCAGCATGAAAGATTACAGGATTAGAATTAAGGGAGTACCGGTTCCATGACCGGCACTTTCCCTCGAACTCAATCCATTGGATTTTGATCTGTTGGATCACGTAAAACAATTGGTTTATGAAACAGAGATTAATAATGCAGAGACGCTTCATCAATGTGTTATGGAGGTCTGCGAAACCATTCGATTTGGTTCGGGCGTATTTGAAAGGGTCTACCAGTTAATCCCAATGGTGCATGCAGGTGTAAAAGTAATTGGTGGACATTTTGCTATAAGTTACTGTGTTGATGTAAAACGATGGCATTTTGTAGTTATGCTTATATGGATATTTTGACATGTTTTGGCGTGAAGAGAACGCACCAAAATTTGTAAAAGTATTTTTGATACACCCTGTGCGTATGTGTTAGTATATAACATTATATATATATATATATATATATATATATATATATATATATTGGGATATTATAACGAAAACATGTAAAATCGCAACACAATTGCAGTCGTGTTTCGATGCGTATCAATGCATCTCATTAGGCGATTGTAAATTACGGGCGAATGAACTATTTGTTTAAATTAAAAACCAAAATACAATTTCCTCTCTCGAAAAAACGAAGAGATTATAAGGTTTGTGGCCTTTACTCTGATCAACCAATCAAATATGACCTACGTTAAATTTAAACAAATCTAAGATGCAAAAATTAAAAATGATTTTTTATAAATGGGTCATGACCCGTAGATTGGCAGCTAAAGGCAGCCAGAAATAAAGTAATTTAATTGTTACGAACGTTGAAATTGTATTCTATTCGTTCTCAACTTACCTGGATATATATATATATATATATATATATATATATATATATATACACTCAAATGAATAAATATAGGTAAATGTTCGAGCAAGCGTTCATATACAAATTACATATATCTACCCTATAGTGTAAAGAAGAAACATAGTGCTCATTGTTAAATAACAGAGTTATTTAATAGCTTTATTATTTAACATTGTGCATTGTTTTTTCTTACACTATAGTATATATATATATATATATATATATATATATATATATATATATATAGTCAACCACAGACAGACAGTGTAGGAAGACATCCGTTTGCTTCGAGTCTGGATCGAAAACCGACCGATTTGGCATAAGTCAGAGATCCTACCCCTAGGCTATCGTCGCACAGAAGAGGGAAAGTGAAAAACGATTTCTATACTAAATACGCCAGTGATCCGGAGAGCTCAATTTAATTGAAGCCCAAAAAACCACTGCTATTAAAATTACCCTTTTCCTAAGCGAGCTCAACCGGATTTTCCGGAGCATATATATTGTCATCTGCAGGCAGACTGTTTCGCTGTATCAAATGCTCTTCAGTGTGGCTAGAAGATATATATATATATATATATATATATATATATATATATATATATATATATATATATGCGTCTTTGCACGTTCCGAGATCTTACACAACCGTCAATAATAGCAGATATTCAAAAAATCTCTTTCGGTCGACATACAAGTATATCGTCTCAAGTTTTTTATTTTTATAAGAAAAAAAACACATGCCTGATGATGGATAGAAGACTATCCGTAAGTACTAGCATTTTAACATCAAATAAACTGAAAACTACAGACAACAAGTTTTTCGTCAAGGATCAAAACTCGCACTATGGATGAACAGGATTTTAATGCATATATTATGTTTTCTAGCGATGGATGTCGCCAATAATCGCATTAATACTTGATTAATTCTATGTGTGATTATTTTTGTATATATATATATATATATTTATATATATATATATATATATATATATATATATGGATAGAGAGCTTGCTGTTAAATTCCATTTTATTACATATTTATCCAGGGAGTAGAGCCAAAATATATGATATAGGTTATTTTAAGAAACCAACATTCTTTATCATCCCGGCAAAAAAAATTACGAACTGTTAACCCTTTCAAAAAGAAACTTTGAGTTGATTCAAATTGTTTAAGAGGATGAGGGGGAAGATATTCTTCGCCAAGGGCAAACATGAACATCTAAATAGGAATAAAAACAGATCTTTTGGTTTTAAATCACAACAATCCACCACCCCGTGACGAGAAACTTCTGGGATTCGAGAAGGACTTATTCTCTATTATTAATGAGATCAAATTCCTCACCACTACTAATAACCTTCGGAAAAATGTATAAAGACATCGCCACTATCAAGCTATCGGATAAGATTATCATCAATTCTGATAAAATGGGTAACCATTACCAGATCGACGTCGACATATGTCCTGAGGTCATTAATTTGCAGTCAATGTGAATTACAAAAAGTAAATAAGATTGGGAATCACCATGAATAATAAAAACAAAAAAGACATCCAAAGTTTATGGAAAATGAGTCTATATATTATATTTTGAACATATATTTTTATTATATTTAATACCACGAGGATGAAATTTCCACACAATCCCCTAATACCGGCCTATCCAAGAATGATATATATATTTAAGATATATATATATATAAATAGCCTGCAAATATACAAAGGTTTGCAGTCAACAATCAATGTAGGGTATTATATATATATGTGAAAAATATATAGAAAATATGTGAAAAATATATAGAAAATAGGAAAGAACTCTTTAGGTAAATAATCCAAAGTTCTTTAGTATTTTTGTTATTTTGTTATTATTTTTAAAAAATAGTGCTCAATACAAAAGTAGAGCAGATTGCAAAAAAATTTCATCTTGAAGATCTATGAACAGAGCTCAATTTAATTCAAATAATTATATTGACGTTTTCGGCTCTTGTTTTAAAACATGAGAACTTTTAACAATAATTAATATATATATATATATATATATATATATATATATATTATATAATTATTTATTTTTAAAATTTATGACATTCCCCTATTTATAAAATCAGGGGACAACATTTTTAACGTCAAAATGGCTATTTTTTGTAGTGATTTTATAACATATTTATGTTATAAATGTTTTAAAAAAAATAATTATATCTGCTTAATTTGTATTGAGCACTATTTAAGAATAGTAATGAAGTTGGTTATTGCAATTCATTCCGTATACAACAATTATATACTTGTATATATATATATATATATATATATATATATATATAAATATGTGTGTGTGTGTGTGTGTGTGTGTATTATATATATATATTTACATATATATATATATTTTTTGTTTATATATATATATATATATAATATATATATATATATATATATATATATATATATATATATATACTATGTTTTATTATCTTTCTCCATTTTTTGTTATAGTTTTATATTCTTAATGTTTGAGCAATATTATAAATTTTATTAAGAATTACACATTTTAATTTTTGTTTATCGACGGAGAAATTATTCCTTGAATACAGTTTGTTTAAAACCAAAATTATACCACATTAATGCCTTAAAACACGTGTAGACTTTTTTCAAAATATTAATTATATTTTTTAAAAGGACAATCACTGGGTGAAATTCAATATACGAGTATCCATCCAACCAGCCTGGATCTGTTTATTTGTTTAGCGTCAAGTCATGTGACACATATAGCCTCTTGACCTTTCAAGTAATTGTTTATAAAAAAAAAGATCTATTTTAGTGTAGCGAATTATATATAAGTATATGTTGTCTAATGTATAGTTGCATTTATTTAATAATGTTGTTATAATGGATTGTGAATATGTTTATTATTTTTCGCGCTCGTGATAGTTGGAATATTATAAGCAAATGTTTGTTTATATACGTGAATTGATATAAGAATGTGTATTAAAACACATACCGAATTTGCTATTAAAGAATTCGGTAAAATCATAAAACGGGCCTAGCTCAAGTAGATGTCTAATTTTAATGAAAAAGCAATGCCTGGAAAATAGGGTTCAAGATAAAGGGAGAATTATAGAAAATTGATTGGGATATTATTAATTTTTTAAACTTAATAACCATATAAAAAATTTTGTATTATATTAAGATTGAAATTTATTATTATGTAGATGAAAGATACGAAAAAACATATTTTGTACATTTAAAAGAAGAAATGAAATAAAACCATTATAAGGAATTGTTTCAGATAGAAAACAAATAACTATACATTTGCATACATTCGAACCAGTTTTTTTTGAAAATCGTGTATAACAATATAGATATTTTGTGAGCTTATTAACATGAAAACGGGCACTGGAAAATTTTTGAAATGACTGTGGGGCGCTGAACATACTTATGAAGGGGGACAATGGGCATTTATTCCATTTTTTATATTTTAAAAAATATTCATTATTGGTATAGAAAAGGAAATTTTCTTACAAAGTTATTTAAACGTTGGAAAGCTATTTAAATTTTTTATATTCATTGTTTTTCCAATTTCTGATTGACTTAAAATGGTTTCAACGCAGTTACAGATTATCTTAAAAAAACCACATTATAGTTTCTATTAAAAAATGGGACCTCTAAGATGGAACCTTAGAATAAGATATTTTTTTTTTTTTTTTTTTTTAAAATGAACAAACACATTGAAAACGTTGAGATAAGCTGTCACATGAACCTAGAATAAGAGCTTTAGCCAGTAAGTACGAGAAGTTCACCAACACATTGAAACGTTGAGATAATTATCAACCTAAATTGTAAATGAACATAGAGTAAGAGCCTTAGCCAGTAAATACCAAAGAGAACCAACACATTGGAAACGTTGTGATAAGCTATCGTATTAACCTAGAGTAAATTCATCTTTAGCCAACCGAAAAGTCAGATATATGAAAAGTTGTTTTAAAAATAATAGAAATGGAAACAATATTAAAATTAATTTTGTTAATTGTCAAGTTGGAAATGTTATAAAATAGCTATGAAAGATTATATTTGTTATAATATTCCAAATTTAATTTGACAAGTGGTGGGCGTTGATAAAAATATTTGTGCCCTAAGAGGACGCTGGTTGAAAATATGTTGTAAAATATTTGCTTTAAGGTGAGGCACCGACATAGATTTTCTTAATGGAGTAAAATATTTTTACCAGGAGACAAAGGGCTCCAACCACTGCTACAATGCTATTATTTAATTTTCATAACGAATAAATAAAGTTTTGAAAAATACATATGGAACAATTAAATCTTTTGTCGAAAGAATATGTATTTGTTAGTAATTTTGAAATTGAAATTTGTGTCACATATTACTGATAGTAGAAAAATATAAGTTTAATAAATTGTTATAATTTTTTAAAAGATAGAATTTATAAATGTTTTTCGTAAATGGTTGATATTATATTTTTAAAACATGTTTACATCAAAATTTAATATACACAAACGTTTAAAAAAATTGAACAGAGTTTTTTGTTCACTTTATTAAGAAATTTTTTGTTTTTTTTAATTGTTTTTAGCTGCCTATTGTTACTGCATCCAATTCATTGTTAATCAATTCCTTTTAATGGATAATAATGTGTAAAAATAATTTTAGATATTGAACGTAGTCTTTATGATCTTGAGCAAAAAATGTCCTTTTTCACTTTAGAGTTGAAACTAAATGATTTTTAGATGATTTTATACTGTTAAAAACAATTGTCTTTGTTTTTTAAATTACTGATTTTTATTTGATATTAGGGCCCACTCAATTGCGCAATTCCTGTCGAGCAAGTTGACATTCTTTTTTTCCCCACTGCCAACTCATCACCGGCCGTTACAGGAAGCAAACGAGATAAATCTTGTAGTTTTCTATTAAAATTAATTAGAATGCGCTGAACAATCCCGTGCTAAGGTCAATATTATTTATCAGCATTCTTCATTTGAAAGAACTGCATTAATTACTACTTGCTTAATGCGGAGTGCATAATTGAACGCATGGAATCACGTTCATTTTAATAAGTTTAATATATAAAGTCAACAATAATTGCGTTTGTGCGTGTTTATAAAGAAACCCTGAAAATGAATAAAAACTGTGATATCAAATAATATCGTTTTAAAATAATAATACCCATAATAATAATATATAATATATATATATTTATATATATATATATATATATATATATATAAAATATATTTATATATGTATATATGTTTTAATTTTATTAAAAAACTTGGTTTCCGTATGCGTAAATCTCAAAACAATTTGAAAAACATGAGAGGTCAATATAAATTCAGAGCTAATAAATTAAAAGAAAAATTTTCCCACCACAAAGGTTGTTTTTAAATTTTCAGTAAAGAAAATTTTTATTGTTTTAAAAATGTAATGATTAATTTACGCTTAAATTTTAATTTTCCATTCAGTTTGTTTTCAAATTTTGAAAGTGATTTTTGAAGATCCATTAATATAAAAAAAAATGTTGCTGGAATTTACTTTAAATTTACAATATTCCATCTGTAAATTAATTTTATGTCTATATAATATATATATATATATATATATATATATATATATATATTTATAATAAAGGTGCAATTAATTTACAAATTCATGAATTATTCATACAAAAACAAATACAAAGGTTAATGATTTAATTGGCGAGAAATCCATATATAATATAAATCATTAACCTTTGTATTTGTTTTTTTGTATGAATATTTTATAATATATATATATATATATATATATATATATATATATATATATATATATATATATATATTAATAGATAGCGGTTCGATTGAAGAATCGGAGAGCCGAGTTCGAATTCCATTCGAATCCATTACATTCACTTACGTGCTAATACCCTTGGCTAAGGTATGAATCCTCTTCTTATCCCCCCCCCAGCTACGGGTAAAAAGCAGGATAGGTCGGATTCTATAGACTTATGACAACTGGTCTACCGCAGAAAGAAATGGCAACCTAATGCGGGAAAAATCTGCCTCGTCAGTCATGTATCGATCTCCTAAGTGTATATCACGCAATGCACATAACTGACTGAATACTTATCCGGAAGACCACTCGAATGGAAGACAGTTGAGTTTAAAACAGGAATCTGAAGCGTACATGCGAATGGAAACAAAAAATTCCCAGTTGCCTCTGGATTTCTGAATTGGACGTTCTGGCCATCAGATATTGGCACTGACATTTATTCTTTTAGTGCCTAAGAAGATCGCTCTTGGAGTTGAGCATAGCAATAAACATGGCAAAGAAATACGGCTTTTATATTTATCTTTACTCAGACGTAAGAAAATTGACACGTCCATTTTAATGAACGCCTCCACCATTCGTACCTGGAAGTAGAGGACAAACATTCCCAGTTTAACAGTTAAATTTTAGTATGCATCAAGGAATAACTGAAATCTTCATCCTTTTAATTAAAATGGGAGAGATGCTGCCTAACACGTAGGTACTTGTGGACAGTTGAGCATATTAGTAAAATTGGATCAACATTGCCAATATAGCATGAGACCGAATTCAAATTGGGAGCCCGGAACAAAAATTGGCCTGCTCTTTCGACGTTTTCTTTCTTTCTGGGGCTCTTTAGACGCCAGGGATCAACACTAGATCATCCAGTGAAAGAGCTATTGCCTGGAAGGATGGCACCATGAAGTTGAACTTAATAACAATTACCGCTTAAGGAATCCGGTTTAATTAACAATACCTACTAGTAAGTGTTTTATATATTGCCCAAACTTCGCCATTTTGTAAAATGGACATATTCAGGTTTAAAAATCAATACTTTATCATTAGCTGTGTTTTGTTATTCGTTTCTGATAGTTTGCGATCTTTTAATAAACGATTGTTTTGTTGATAATTTTATAATTAAGTCTCTTAGCTATACATATAGAGCATTATTATCTTAAATGTGGCAACCACTTTAAGATTTAGGTTACAGTTTGGGAATAAAACGAAATAAACAATGTATAAATGGAATTAAGTAAAGTTGACGTTTAATTAATCTATTTTAAAATTTAACAAATATATTATTATAATAGCAGAACATAACAGGGACTATCAAAATGTGTAAAATCATCGAAGTGTTTTGATTAGAATTTAACTTATACCATACTGTATATGTCTGTCTGTCTCTCTCTCTCTCTGAAAAAATAAAAAATAAAAAAACGATGCGTAGCGAAGAAAAGGACCTTGACTCAGGCGAAGACTTGTAACATTGCCAGTAAATAAATATATCTAGATATATGATTCGAGCACGTCGTCATTTTTAACAAGCCATTATATTTTTTAAATAACCTTTCTTGCTTGATAAAACAAATAAAGGCAAATTTTAAATTATTGCCCGTAACAAAATGGTGTGGTAAATGATAGTTTTTCTCTTGATGCCGTTATTTTCTTTTTACAAACTTCACTCTCTCGAAAATATTTATTGTCTTAAAAAGTGAAATTTAATTAAACCCAGACATATAAAAGTCAGTATATGTATTTTATTTTTTCTTCGAAATCTACAAAAAAAAAAAAAAAAAAATAGACACCATTTAATTATTATATTGTTTATTCAGGAGAATAATTTTATGCTTAGAAAATTTTTAAAATGTGAACCAACTAACGCAATGCAATATTTATCATTTATTACTTTACAAAGAAATAAATATAAAAACATTTTTATTCATAAATTTATGAAAATGATTTAATCATAAAACTATGTGAATCAGTTATAATGAAATATGTATTATTTACCATTTTATAAAGTTCAAATCGGTTGAAAATTCCAAAGAGCAAAATTCTTTGGAATTATTGAGTAAAAGTATTTTTTTTTATCAAATGTATTTCATTATAATATTGGAAAGTTCAATGGAATCTTCTCATATATATATATATATATATATATATATATATATATATATATATATATATGTATATATATATATATATATATATATATATATATATATATATGAATAAATATACTCTAAAGATGTGCAATATTTATGGGATAAAGTGCTTTGTTTTGATAGAGCGTGTGTAAATGTAAAATTTGAATACTGAAGTCAACATTAGAGACAATAAGTGTTGACCGCAATGTTCACTTTATATATATATATATATATATATATATATATATATATATATATATATATATATATATATATTGTCATCCACAGACAGACAGTTTCGATGTATCACAACTCATCAGTTGTGGCTAGACGTCAGGTTTCCTCTAGTTAGTATCGAACGTCAGTCTGAGATTCTACTCCTAAGCCGTTGGCACACAGCAGGGATGAAGGTGAATTTAAGCGTTTTATTTTTGTTTTTTTTAGATAAACACACAGTGACTGAGATAACTATTCCTTTTATTGAAGAGTCTTGCATTATTAGCAGTAATATTCACTGTTTACAAACACACACTTCCTCCCCAGAGAATTTAACCGAAATAATTTTTTCAGGGGCATATATGATGTCATCCACAGGCAGACTGTTTCGCTGTATCACTGCTCATCAGCGTGGCTAGGCGTCTGATTTCCTCTAGCTAGATCAAATCAAATATATATATATATATATATATATATATATATATATATATATATATATATATATAAATCAAATATATATATATATATATATATATATATATATATATATATATATATATATATATATATATATATATACCGAATGTAACAACAAAGTTGTCCAAATGGTGTAACAGCATGGGATAATTTTTCCATTCCATAAAGTGTTTAATATCTAAAAAAAAAAAAACAACAAAAAAGCTAATTGACTTTATTTTTACATATTTTCTGATGAGACTTTTAGCAATCGTGACACCATTTGTCGTAAGAATCACTTAAAAACCCTTTGAGTTATTCTGCTAGAAAGAGAACAAGTTTAAATAGTGTTGTGTCAACGCCACTCTCTTGCTAAATGAGCAATGATGAGAGGAAAAAGATCATTAAGGCCTTCATCAAAGATAACAACTTTCATACTCTGACTTCCGTCTTCAAAATGCATTCAAGAACCATAAAGAGAACGGTGAATAAGTTTAAAAGAACAGGGATAATTAGAGAGGAAAACTGGATCAGGAGGTCACAACAGGAAGAGGGAGCATCATTTCAAATTAGAGCTAAAGAGATCAATTAGAAAAGATCCAACTCAATCTGTAAGATGTTTGGCACGTTAGAGAGGAGTTTCAGCTATGACATTCCAAAAAGCAGTAAAAAAGACTTGAAAATGAAATCGTACGTGAAACCTGCGAGGCAACTTGTTAGTCCAGGACAGAAAGTTAGAAGGTTAGAGAGGGCGAAGTTTTAGAGAGAAGGAACAATAGAGAAGAAAACTGGATCTGGAGGTGACAACAGCAAGATGGACCATCATTACCACTTAGAGCTAAATACACTCTTATTGTTCAAAGTAGAGTCCAATAGTCCTATAAAAACCTCGGTGCATTCCACTAAAGTACAACTGTTCAAGCTTCATCTCATAATTGGTAAATTTTGCTGTTACACGATTTGGACAATTTTACCGTTACACCCGGTATGTGTGAGTGTGTGCGCGCACACGCGCGGGCGTGTCTGTGGGTGTGTGCACAGAGAGAGAAAGATGTGTATGAGTGGGAGAGATACCTTATTGATCTCTAATTCGGTCTTTTATGATTTTTAAAGAAGTGATTGAATTCGTGGCAGATTTTCTGATTAAATCGTTTAATTATTCATATGAAGACATTTTATGCACTGAAAGTGTCAACCAACTTAACATTTTGTGCTCAGTCTGACAGGAAATGTAATTCGGAATCTTTAGGATGAGAGGAGAAATAAATTAAATAATCATATCAGATCTGACGACCATTAACCAGTAAATGTTTATTTATTTGTTTGCTTACACCCACAACACACACACACACACACACACACACACACACACACACATATATATATATATATATATATATATATATATATATATATATATATATATATATATAATAAACAATAAAATCCAAACTTACCTTATATGGGAATATCCTATTTCGGCAGACGAAGATATAGGTCGTCAGTCTTATCAACACCGGTGTGGACTGAATCCGTGTCTATACAGTTAGGGTTTCCTCACTATTAGTATTTAACTGTAAAAGAAAAAAAATATCAACCTATCAAAAACTAATACAGAATATTTTAGCTTTCTGTCGGAATAGGATATTCCCCATATGAGGTAATTTTGGATTCATTTGTTTATTAGTTGCATTGTTTTGTATTAATAAATACATTGAGCACTTTTTGTGGATTAGTTTTAATATTTTTTATTATTAAGATCCTCTTGGATTATATACCAACGGATTTGATAACTTTACTATATATATATGTATTGGTGCCAGTTGGATTTTCAGTCAGACCAATCTGAGTAGATCATTGTTTTTTTATCTCTAGTATCACGTATATTGCATTGTGCTATTATTGCTTTTGAGATGATCGGTTTATATTATGTATAGCTCTGGTATATGTGTGTGTATGTGTATATATATATATATATATATATATATATATATATATATATATATATATATGCATATAGATATATATGCATATAGATATATAGCACTTGTATTATGTTTAGCAGTTTCATGCCTTAAGCGATCGTCTTACTGCTGCTTTTGTAGACTGTATATATAGGTCACTGGAAGCTTCTGAAAATGTGTGAAGAGAAAAATCAGAGTTTATTTTTTCTTTTTAGTGTTATTTTTTAGTTTATTCATTGATGTTGGTTTTCTTTTTCATTTAATTTACTGAGTTTCTGTTTTATTACATTATATTTTTGTATCATATTTTAGTTTCACACATTTATTTAGTATTGTATTTATTTATTAGTTTCGAATATTTAAATATATTTATTTTTTACTAATTTCTAAGAAATTTTAAAAAAATTAATTGAATAAAGTTACAGAATAATAAACTGAAATAATATATATATATATATATATATATATATATATATGTATATATAATATATATATTTATAATACATATATATATATAGAGAGAGAGAGAGAAAGAGAGAGAGAGAGATTCAAAAAATTGTACGAAAAATAGCTATAATTGCTATAGAAACGACCAAAATTTTTAATACTTTACTTAAAAATCTAAAACCTAAAAGAATAAATAAAATATACAAAATAAAAATAAATAAGAAAAAAACAATTAACATAAATTAATACAAATAAATAAAGAAATTTTTAATTAATTAATTAACAAACTGCCCCGCGCTAAATAACCATTAGAATAAATAAAAATAAAATAAACAAAAACTAATAATCAATCCAAATACATAAATAAATTAATGAACAAATTAAAAACAGTCCCCGCCAAAATAACAGTTAGAATAGACTACAGCAATCAATCCAAAAATTCCGCGAAAAAATAGCTTTAATTACCTTCCCAGCCCAAAACAAACTATTAAATAAACGATCTGAACCCATCTCAAGTTTTCTTACTACGTTACTAAAACATCGAAAACCGAAAAGAATAAATGAATATATAAAATAAAAAATAATTAAAAAGCAAGTAAAATAAATTAACCCAAATAAATAAACCACTCCCGCCAAAATAATCATCAGAATGGATTACCCGCAATGCACCACTTACCCGTAGATGTAAATAGTCGAGAAAAATACCAATACATGTGGCCTAACGATTGCGTCTAGCATGAAACAGTCTGTCGCCTATGAATATTGACTTCAATGTTCACTTTTACATATATATATATATATTATATATATATATATATATATATATATAGTTAAACCTGCCAAGGTTTCACCTAAGCGGATCGTCAAGGAAGGCTGGCTGGATCTGCTTTGGTGAAACCTTGGTAGGTTTGTCTGGCTATCTAGGTTTAACTAGGTCTGCTCTACTTACTGTATTGAGCATTTTATTTAGTTATTTTGTTTACTCGTATCGGTTTTTTTTTCTTTGGACTTTGGACTTGCATGCTGGACGATTATTTTCGGCTAACGTACATGTTCTTGATTCTTTCTTTTTTTATACCTTTTTTCCCCCTTTGGTATTGATTTGATTATTCGCAAATCAAGACACTGAAGGTTTAACGGACGAGTATAATTTCTTAATACTTATAATTATTACTACTAATATATATATATATATATATATATATATATATATATATATATATATATATATATATATAATGGACTCTCCTGTCGGTTTCGACGTATGAGGATCTGACAGCTTATTGATTCAGTTATGAAAGTTTATGCGAATAATATTAAAAGGCATTTAAAACCTACAAAGGAGACCACATATGGAGCAATTGTGAGGATTGTGAGATGAGATCATTGTTAGATTGGCTGACCTTTTAGATTGTGCTCTCGCTTCTTGAAGATGATTTAGACAAGCAGACTGAAAATTGCTAAGCCCACTAAATCACGTTGATCTCCATTCTACCCATCCCAAAGCTAAACGATCGACGGTGTTATATATTATATTGATATGCTACAAGTTGCTTTTCAATATGTCTTTGTATCTTATCCATGGTCGTCGAATATTCCTGTAGACCTGATCTAACTGGCTGTACATTAATCTTGGGTATCCTGTCATCAGACATTCTCAAAACATACACACACACACACACACACACACACACACACACACACATATATATATATATATATATATATATATATATAATATAATGAAAAGTAAGATTTATAATCCGGGGTTCTTAATAATTATTTCTATTTTTTAAAAATAGTGTTCAGTACAATTCTGTAAAGCACAGAAATACCCTAAAATTAAGTTACAGTTGTATTGAAAACTTAGAAATGATTATTAAGAAACATAATGCTAATATCTTAAGTAAACACCAAGACCAAAATAAAAACAAAAAAACTTAGAGTGTATAATAAAAAGAAATGAAGATAAAGTAAAATTATGCAACTGTAGAAATCCTCAAAACTCTCCTCTTAATATTAAATGTTGCAATGTATCAAAAGTGTACCAATGCAATATCTTATGTATTGAGGATCTAGACAAAGTTAAAATCTATACTGGATGCACAAGACATGAATTCAAATTGGAATCAAAATGAAAGTTCTTTTCAATTAGGTAAACACCGAAATCAGTCGTCCCTATCTAAATATTTCTGGCACTTAAAGACCTACTGTAAAATGGAAATTAATAAGAAAAGTTAGAGTTTGTAGGTCATTAAATGACCCATGCCCTTGGTGCTTACATGAGAAATTACACATTAATGTTATGAAATTAAAATTTACTTAATCAAAGAAATGAAATAGCTGTTTTTGTAGTCGCTGTCAAAGATTTTCCTTAAATAATGAAAAATTCGAAAAAAGGAAGAAATATGAAACATACATATTTATACTTAATCTTTGAATAATAGTTTTTAAAGTCATTCTAATATATTTATTTGTTTAAAAAAAACATATAGTCTACTAGTTATTAGAAGTAGGAATAATACTTTAAAATTGTTGGAATAGATTTTAAATATTAGATATATATATACTCATATTCAAATGAACCTTTTGTGTGTGTGTATGTATAAATCCATTATAATCACTTTGAAATGGAAAAATAAATATGATAGAAAAATTTTTTCAATAAAAAAAACAGATGACATCAGGAAAACGGATGTTATCATTTGTTAAACAGGGTGATTTTCCATGCCTTTATATACACATCTATTTTTGATCGTAATTTGATAAAGGTTGTCTAGAAAATTGAATACGGCCTTATTTCCTTATTCAAATAATTGATTTTTTCAAATTATAAAAACTTATAGATCAAGAAATTTTGAAGTGTTATAATTTCAGTAAATTTTTCTTAAATTATTCCAAAAAAATTGAAAATTTCTGAGTATGAAATTTTTAATTTAATTCTTTGTTCGAATTTAAATTTTTATTTTTTTTGAAACATAGAGATTCCTGTGTAGTTTTTGGCATTTTTTTGGTAAATTTAAATATTTATATATATATATATATGACAATATATATATATATAATATTTATATATATATACATATTATATATATAGATTAATGTATAAAAATTAAGAGAAACCATAAGATAAAACCCGGATATATAAAATAGATATTATATAATGTTATTTTTATATATATAGTTATATATATCCGGTCCCGATATATAATTATATATCCGGTTATATATAATATTTATTTTTATTTAATTATATATATATATATATATATATGTAATGTCTTAAACATATATATATATATATATATATATATATATATATATTTTAATAAATATAATGATAGATAGATCATAATAGAGAGAAATGATAAAATTTTTTTGCCTTTATTTCAAATATAATATATATATATTTATATATATATATACATATGATAGAGAGAAAAGAATTAATATATAAAATCATTTTGGATGAATCCTGTTTACGCAAAAAATAATTTTTTAAGAATTTTTATTTATTTTCATTTTTCGATTTCTATTTATTCTTTCAAATAAAATGGACCCGGAAAGTCCGGATAAATTCTTGTCTAAAAGAATAAATAATCAAACCAATAAAATAAGATAATAAATTGAAATGAAATAAGTATTTCATTTTTATATTATCAATAAGATGCCCTAATTTTTGTATAAAAAGACACACACACACACACACACATTCTCAACGAATATCTTGTTTTTTCTCTCTCCCTCTGTAGACAGACTGAGTCCTTTTTTTCAAATATATATAAAGATATATATATATATATATATATATATATATATATATATTTATTTAATGTTTTTTTTTGTTGGGATTAGATTTTCTAAACAAATTGTTAAAAGGAAAATGAATTATTGTATTTTAAAGACTGCATTGATAAATGAAATGAAAATGAAATTTTGTTAAAATGGTGTCTAGAACAAAAAATCATTGGCGATGAAAAATAACAACAAAGAAAAAATTTCAATAAGCAAAAAAAATTGCTTTGAAAACGACTTAACGTTTTTTTAAAACAGACTGGAGTAAAATTTATATAAAATTTTTTTTAATAAAAACGTCTATAAAATAAATTTAGTAAATCCATATTTAAATTGAAAATATAAAATTAAAGACTGATTTATAGCTGAGCAAACAACATTTTTCCGTATTTTTCTTAACAGCATAAAATTTTTTCACCTTATTTATAATTCCTGATCCACTTTTAGTCAATAGATCATCGTTTTTAATTGAAAGATTCATTTAAATGAATTAAAAATGCATCATGTTTAGATTTTATCATTCTGTCTTCTGGAATTTTAAATGAACCCAACCTAAAAACATTTTTGAACTGCAAACTATATAACAGATCCATCGTCTGTATTTATTTATCGAAAAATGTCGATTACATGTGTACCGCGTTAAACAAGTACAAATGAAAAATTTTACCTTATATCAAGAGCCAGGTCAGGCCGAAAATTCAGTATATATATATATATATTGATATATGTATAATATTCACTATCTATTAATAAAAGGGTCCCCTATATATATATGTGGGTGATATAATTAAAATAATACCTACAATTAAATTTTAAATCTTATTTTTCTTACCCTATTAATCATTTTCAAAAATCAGACGAAAAGAAAAATTAAAAGATTCCACCATGTTCTAACCTTCAATAATTGATTTAACACCGCAAAAACGCACATTCTAAAAAAAAAACATCGCTCATCCATCGTATTCCATTTGAAAAAATTTAAAAAGAAAAAAAAATAGCTCTTCTTCCTAGAGCAAATCTAAAAAAAAAAAAAACAACTAGTGGACATTTCCTGCTCAAGTCTGTTGTTAAAATAAATTTGAAATATCCGCAAAGCTGTTTATATATGGCTATATATATATATATATTATATATATATATATATATAATATCATTAAAAATGTTTTGGTCTTGAATAATAATATTTGAACTTTTTTTAAATAATTCAAATAAAAATTTGAAAATTTTCAGATTTTGATTTAGAATTGGAAATCTTTAAATAAATGGCATGAAAAATTCTTCGTTGTCTTTTATATATATATATATATATATATATATATAGATTGTATATATATATATATATATATATATATTATATCCGGATTTATATATATATAAATATTATATATATATATTATATATATATTAACACAGGTTATAATTTTAACAAACTATATTTATATAAAATAATATCCGGGTTTTCTTATATCCAGGTTTGGTCTATTTTGTTTTTATATATATATAGATTTGATATAGATATATTATTGATATATATCAATTTTTTATTATGATCCGGGTCTTTAAATCCGGGTTACATTGTATCAAAATTCATAAGGAGCTCAAACGTTTAAAATATTTTAAATTTTTTTTTTTAGCATATTGCATAGATGAATCTTGGATTTCATTTAAAAATTTTTAACATTTTATTTCTTTAAAAAACATCCTTGACTCAGTATCAAAATCTTCAGTGTGGAATCGTTTTTATTTGAGAAATATTCCTGATATATATATATTTCTATTCAGACCAACCTCAACTCGTTTATCCCTCTTCTGACCTCTCGATCCACGAAAACCTTCTCTCCGTTTTAAAAAAAACTCAAACCCACACGCACGGCCATTTTTTTCAATTTTTCAGCCTCTTCCATTGGATAAAATATCCTCTCGAATCTACGGACCATTCTACATACATGATGTGTACTCTCTGTTTTCTTTAAAATTAAAAAAGTTTTTTCCTTTATTTTTAGAATGAAAATTCAAAGACTGTTGTGTAACTCAAAAGGAATTTTTGACGACAATATATGTTTCTAAAATCTCTCTCTTTTCATCCGTTTGCTCATTTGTTTTCGGTGATTTTAATGATATCCACCATATATATATATATATATTTAAAAAATCTATAACTGACCTTGCTGGAATACAAACTCTTAACTTTTCAATTACTCAAACCCTCACACAAGTGGTTGACATTCTCACCCGTTTCCCCCAATAACCTCGACTATAAGGCTTCCCTTCTTGATCTCTGTTTCGTCCCCATCCCCGATTCTCGACGTACCACGCAGCTCTGCTCTCTTGGCAGCTCTGATCATGCTGTAGTGTCTGTCAACATCTCTTTCTACTCTACCTCCAGCAAAGAACCTCCTACCAACAGAGCATCTTTCTGTTATCAACGAGCTGACTGGGACTCGTTCCGTGATTTCCTTCGTGATTTCTCCTGCAATATGGTCTTTAATTTCCCCGTTGAAGAATGCGCATTGAAGGTTTCCTCCTGGATAAAAGCTGGAATCGAGGTTTTC
This sequence comes from Acanthosepion pharaonis, assembly GCA_903632075.3. Lineage (NCBI taxonomy): Eukaryota > Metazoa > Mollusca > Cephalopoda > Sepiida > Sepiidae > Acanthosepion > Acanthosepion pharaonis. Next base: position 239,938 of record CAHIKZ030001781.1, on the reverse strand, counting down.
ATCCCCGCAAGGAAAAATAAGGTTAAATCACGCTCATCCCTTTGGCTCTCTACTGCTTGCTCAGCTGCCATTGCCCACAGGAATCACTTCTTCCGCCTGTACCGTAGTGGCATGTCAGATTGCAACAGACGTCTCTTTGTCTCAGCCCGTAATGAGTGTAAGCGTGTCTTCAATGAAGCAAAGTCACTATTCGCTGATAGAATGAAACAACGGATTACATCTCGCAAATTCGGCTCCAAAGTTTATTGGCGATTCTGCAAGAGCGTACTAAACAATAGCAAACACACAATACCTTCTTTGTTCAACCAATATCAGGTCTTGACTTCCCCAGCTGATAAGGCCGAGTGCTTTGCTCGTACATTCTCATCCAATTCAACGCTCGACTCGTCCGGTGTACCCACACCCGATTTCTCCCCTAGAACAAAGGCTCTGTTGAGAGAGTTGCACATAACCCCATCGTTGGTATTGGGCATCATCTCTAAATTAAATTACCATAAGGCTAGCTGTGGGGACGGGATACGAGCCATTGTCCTGAAAAATGTGCTCCTGAACTGGCTCCTGTCCTCTCCAAACTATACAACTATTGCCTCAACGACTCTTATTTTCCATCCTGTTGGAAGTCCTCATCTCCTGTCCTTAAGAACTTGGACCCTTCTGACCCATCTAACTACCGTCCTTCTCCTATCTTCTTCAGAAAGTCTTTGAATTTTTAATCAACGCTTGGTTAAGACCTTATCCCATGATCTGCTCTCAGACAAGCAATATGGTTTCTCCTTTGTCCGACCTACAGCAGATGTGCTCACGGCCAAAACTGAATTTGTTTACCAAGCACTTCACAATAACGGAGAAAACTCGTACCATGGCTATGGATATCCCTAAAGCACCTGATAGGGTTTGGCATGCCGGCCTCCTTCGCAAGCTTCATGGATACAGTACTTCAGGACGATTATTTGACAATACAATCATACCTGTCAAACCGTGTAATGAAGGTAGTCCTTAACAGATTCTCCTCTGGTTCCTTTCTAACGAATGCAGGTGTTCCCCAAGGCTCTATCCTGGGTTCTATACTGTTCTTTATCATCATTAAATATCTTCCCGGTGTCATTAGTTCCCAAGTAGGCGTCTATGTAGACGACACCAGTATTTACTCTTGCCTAAATAACAAATCTGGTATCGCTGACAAAACTAACTTCGCCGTTTGTCTCGAAAAGGACCTACAATCGGTTGTTGACTGGGGCAGGTATTGGCTGGTTAACAAATGCCTCAAAAACAAAACTGCTCTCTATTACCCGCCTCAGAGAAACCTTCCTGCCTCCCATTAGAATCTCTGATGCTCAACTCTACGAGAGCACCTCTTTGCGACTGCTCTGTCTCACACTGTCCGCTGACCTGAGATGGAACAATTACATTGAATCAATAGATTCATCTACTGCAAGGATGGTTGGTTCTTTATATCGCTCCAGAAAGTTTTTTTCGCCCGAGTCCATTCTTCAAATCTTTTAATCAACCATTCGTCCTTGCATGGAATATTGCTGTCATGTATGGAGCACCGCTGTTCGTCTTAGGGTCCTCGACAAAATCCAGAGACGGATATGCAATGTGATTGGCCCTGATCTGGCATCTCGTTTACAGTCGCTCTCTCACAGACGTGCCGTCGCCTCCCTCTGTCTTTTCTACAAATACTTTCACGGTAACTGCTCCGACGAGCTACTTTCGCTAGTTCCCAAACTGCATGAATTTAAACGTGCTACTAGGTTGGCATCTCAGTCCCACCCTTTCACTGTCGAAACGGTTAAATGTAGCCGTCTCTTCTACTCCAATAGCTTCATGTCTCGCACTTCCCGTCTGTGGAACTCCCTTCCTCTTACTTGCTTCCCTGATAGCTATAATCTCCAAATATTCAAATGTAATGTCAATCGACATCTCCAGATGCCTTGATCTATTCCCCGTCCTTCTCTTCATCCTTTCCTCTATCACGCCTCTTTACTCTTGCTCCCACTCTCTGTAACCCCTTGCGTGCTAGTGGCACCCCTGCCTTGCTTGGGTGAAATTCTGCTTTAAAAAATGTTAAAATATATCCGTATTTATAAATTCACCGATATATATAAATTCAAAAAATAATTTTTTTTAATATTTTTTTTACATTTGAAAAAAAATTAATCCTATATTTTCTTCTACGAAAAAAAACTTTTATTTTCACAATAAAAAATTTTATATATATATATATTTATTAATACACTTAAATATATATATATATATATATATATATATATATATATATATATAGATTTAAAAAACAAATGAATTTTGAGAATTGGGCCTTTTAATGCTCTTCAAGATACATCAAAACCAAAATAGATTCCATTATATATATTATATAATATTATATATATAATTAAATAATATATATGTGTGTGTGTGTGTGTGTGTAAAAATGTGTGTTTTGATAAAAAATATAAATATGTTTCTTGTTAAGGAATTTTTATTTTTTTCATTTTTTTTATTTTAAATTTGTATATGCGCATTGTTTTTTCTTCCCATGAATTTTTCTTAGTATATTGTTTTCATGTTTTCACCGTATATTTCAAAAAAAGCACCATTGCATTTAAAAAAAAATAATCTCAAAATAAATTTTAAAAACCTTCTGCATTTACCGGAAATCCAATAAATTTCAAAATATTATGGAAACAAAAAAAAAAATTCCATAATAATGTCAATCATAATCAAAAAACGAAGGAGCGTGCAAACAATCGAAATGTTTTTTTTTGATTTTCATTTATATATTTAGATTAGGTCCAAAAAAAAGGGATTAAATATAAACAATTTGTTATTTTTAACAACTGATGAATAATAAGTTATAATTTTTCTATCCTTTGGCAAATGATTCAAATTTTAGTATTTTAATTAGATGGATGAAACGACTACCAGTTGTCAAAATTTCAGTCTTTCAAATCAGTATTTTTATTTGGATTTTTTATTATTTTTAAAATTTTGTCCCTTTAGTTTTGGACGCTATTTGTTATATTTTTGCAAAGGTCTACCTTTACAATATATATATATAATATATATATATATATATATATTTAAATATAAAAACAGTTTATGCGGAAATGAAAATTTAATATATAATCCTATAACCTGAACAGGTTAATTTTTTATTATGATTGGATGAAACATGTTTAAATTGAAAAAAAAATTTGCAAAAAATGAGCAAACATTGGCGAGATGTAGCTTTGAATTTTAAAAATTATTTCTAACCAATTGAATACGGAGAGAATTTTGTTGATTTACTACAATGTCAGTGACATGCTTTGTTTAAATAGCCGTGAAGGTTAGACTTGGCAATCTTTATTATTTTTATCTAAAATCATCCGGAAATAAAATGGATGTAATTTCTTAAGCAGTGAGGGGTTGCTGTATCCCACCTGTATAAAATCGATGGGCTGGAAATATTTTTAAATAATTTGTTTATGATATAAAGAATGGATGGAACGTTTTTTTAGACTTTACTAGACTTCGGAAAAAATCATCAAGAACAATTTCAGGAAAATCTTTCGCAAAATTATCCAAAAATTTTCTTTTTTGGCACATTTTTGCATTTTAAAAATGAAATCATTTTTTTTTTATTTTGTAAAGGGATGTTTTTTTTTTCTAACTCAATCAAGTCCCTAATAACAGTTTACCTTTCTTAGCAGATATTTTATTAAAACAATGTTGAAGAGAATAAAATTGTTTCTCAAATAATAAAAAAAACAATTTCCTAAATAAAATAATTCGGCAAAATTATATATATATATATATATATATATATATATATATATATATATATATCTATCCTTTATCAAAATTATATTATGATTGAATTAGAAATATTAAAATAAACCCTCTAAACTTCAACCATGTCTCGCATTACCATTGAAAAAACCGTTTTAATTTAATAAAAAAATGATACTACCCCCCATCCAAAATGTGGTAAAAACTATTTCATCTTTTATCATTTCATTTTTTAAAGATTTTTTTTGATCCATAAAAAAATTAAAAAAATACTTCTAAAAATTAAAAATAATGAAACCTTAAATAAATTTTTTTTTTTTTTATTTTGGCCAATATATATATATATATATATATATATATAAAAAAAAAATAAAATTGATAAGATAAAATTGTTTAAAACAATCTAATTTAAATTTAAAAAAGGCTCAATACAAAAGTTTTTATACATTTTGTTATTTTATTTATTTTGTTTATTTTTATTGGTTATTTATCAATACAATTAAAAAAATAATTCCATTTTAAATTTAAAAAAAATCATTGAAATTTTTATAAATCAACGTAAAATTCCCAAAAAAAATTTATGAAAAAGAATAAAAAAAAAAACTTTTTTTTTTTTAAAAAATTTAAAAGATTTGTTACAGTATTTAACAACGTTCTTATTTCAATATATATATATATATATATATATATATGTATGTTGAACCTGTGTGTGTGTGTGTGTGTGTGTTTGTGAAATTTGTGTATGTGTGTGTGCGTGCGTGTGTGTCTATGTGTGTGTATGTGTGTGTGTGTTTTTGTTAAAATGTTTACCAAAATTTTTTAAAAAATTACCATTAACACAATTTATTTTTAATTTTTTTATCAAAAGAAATGTTACGTTTTATCATATCAATAAAAATGAGATGAATTTAACATAAACCGTAGATTTGTCTTGGAATATCATTGCAAAATTGTCATCAAATATATTAAAAATTATTTAAAAGCTTTTTTGTCAAAAGAATTTTTAATTTTTCATCATATTTTTTTTTAAATATTCAAACACAGGCTTTATTTTTAAATGGAATAAAAGATCATTTTAAATTTCAAATTTCCTATTGCCCATCAAAATGACCGGAAAATTTCATATTAATAATAAAATGATCTAAAAAATGCAATTTTTGGGCCATCTTCAGAATATATATTTACAATAATTTTTAAACAAACGATATTTAAATAATGATCTGCTGCCTAAAATCAACACACACACACACACACACACACACACACACACACACACACATACACACACACACACACACACACACACATATATATATATATATATATATATATATATATATATATATATATATTCATATGCTTGTGATTATATTTAGATGAATATTTATTTTGTATCTTCTGTCTGCTTCTGTATTTCTATTTCTATATTTATAAATCTTTTGATGTCTTTACTCACATTGCCGTATAAAGGTATGTAAATGAAATCTCCTTTTAAAAAATAAAAAAAAAATTTATTCATTGATCTTTTTTTTGTTGATAAACTGTTGTTTGATTCTCCATAAACTTAGGGACAATTTTTTTTTGTTGTTCTGATTGATTAAATTTACTTACCTATATATTTTCGTGGCTTTGTTTTGAAGCCGTTTTTCCCAGTGATGTCGGTGGTCTTTGGGTTGGTTTTTGATTATATTTTTAAAATTTAAATAAAATGTACCAAAAGTTAAAATTCGAACGTTTTTTAATGTCGAATGAATGATTTGATTTATAAAAATGGAATGATCCCGTTTAAATCAAATTTATAAAGTTTAAATGGGTGAATGGTTAAAAATTTCCCAAATTGGCAATCAGAAAGAAAGAGAAGAACATATAGAAAAGAGGGGAGGACGAAAATAAAGAAGAAATGTTAATGCAAAAAAAACAAGAACAAAAAAAACTTAGTAACAGAAATTGTAAAGGAAGAATATTGTAAAAAAAAGAAGATGAATTCATTCTCTTTTTTTATTTTTTATTTTGATGGTCGGTTCCTTTCTTAGTTTTCTGTTTTCTTCTCTTTGATTCCTGTTTCATTGGAAGGAAATTCCTCATTGTCTATCTTTGCCTTTCTTTTTTAATTAACTCTTTCCCTTTTTTTTTTTTTTTTTTTTTCTTTTATTTTTTCAATTTTCTTTAGTCTAAAACGGAAAAAAACAGTGAAGGGAATTAAAAATAAATAGCCATATTATCATCAAAACAAACATTTGCTGAAAAGACAAATAAGAAAACAAACAATGAAAAAAAAATGTAAAGAGGATGAAACAAGCGGAAAAAAAAAGAAAGAAAAAAAATTAGAGAAAGAATGGACGTTCGAAAAAAAAAAGGAGAATAAATCGATGTAAATGAGAAATAGAGACAAATAAAAAAAACTGAAAGAAAGAAACGAATGGAAATAAAACTATACATAAGAAAGAGAATGAAATAATTCTGAAGGCAAAAACAAAAAAAATAGAAATCAAGGAAAGAAAAACTTTAAAAAAAAATACATAAAAAAAAGAAAATAACAATATTTATATCCAAAGTGAATGAGGTCGCCTCGGCATGGTGTAATAGCAAGCTTGTCTCGCTAAAGCAATCAGGACTGAGTAGTAAGTTCGATCCTCAATGAGTGCCCCATATTTTCTTTCCTTTTGACATCTAAAAATAAATAACTGAAAAACCACCATAACCCAAGTTTTGAAACAAGATCTTACTTATTATAAAACGCAGATTGTATGTAGATATGTAGTGTGTGTATATTGTGTGTGTGTGTGTGTGTGTGTAGATATATATTTGTTGTGGTACGATCCACCTAATTTACATAAGTAAATTACCGACCATATAAATATGGGTTGGTACCGGGAAGACGAGGGAAGAAGTAAGAAGAGATCCAATCGAGAGACTCTGCCCGACTGCGATTAAGTCAACCCATTCTACAGGAACAGTCTTCCCAAGAATATACCAAAACTAACTGTAAATATTGTGTACCTTTTCCTTGTTTCAATACATTTTGTTTACGTACATTTTGTGTTGTATTATTATTATTCCATGCTTATCCAAGCTTCAACAATTTATATATCGGATTTTCCGTTCCTACATTTTTTTGGTTAACTTTCAACAAAACTTCACAGGACTACGTAAAATTACCTTGCAGTGGTTCTGACAGCGCCAAAAATTGGAAAAACACAATTGTTTTTGCACGAAATCAATTTGAAAACACGATTAAGAGGCCTTAATGTAAGGGGGACAACTCATATCGAGTAATACTTATTAATATCGAGTTATCGAGTTATACTTATTATAAAACCCAGGTTGTTTGTTTGTTTGTTGTGTGTGTGTGTGTGTGTGTGTGTGTGTGTGTGTTCGTTTATATATGGGATCGGATTTCCTACATTTTTCAACCGATTTCAACAAAACTTCACTTTTTGGTTCATAGTGTTTAATTGTCTTGCACACTTTTTTTTTCTTTATTTTTACATTCAGAATGCTTTAAAATTCCATTTACAAGACAATTGCTTATAATAAAATTCTATTCAATCGGTAGAATTATAACGATTGAAAACAATGTTTTTGTTTGAGTTTGGGTTTGACCAATTCGTAAAAAAAAAAAAAAAAAACAAATTAAGACATGCGTGTCCGTCAACCTTAAACAATAATCTTTGTCAATTTTATTTTTCAGTCTTTATGATGGTCGATACTTGATCTATCTCTTACTGTTACATCCCCGGGCAACGCCGGGCTCTACTGCTAGTTAAAAATAAAACGGAAAGAAGAAAATGGTAGGAAAGAAAAGAGAATGAATTACATATGAGAGAAAAAGTAAATATTAAGAAAAGAAACACGGACGAATGAAACAAGAAGATAAAAGAAAATGAATGAAATAAAAAAAGAAGCTAAAAATAAAACAAATGAAACAAATAAAAAAGAAAAATGGCGGCATCTCTATGAAATACAATAATAATAAATACTAAGTCAATAAATACATTATTATAGCTTGGCTTAAGGAAAACGTGTTTGAAAAGGAGACTTTTTATAACAATTAAGAATAAAGAATGAAGTGATTTTTTTTCTTTTCAAAAGAGGTAAGACAGCTTTAAAGTATAAAAAATGGTTCAGCCTGTTTAACGCATTTCGAACCAACTCTCGGCCCCTCCGTCGTCTTCGTTCTAGGTGCTCCCAGGCCTGGTCCCACCATTGAGTGGCATTGATCTGCATGACCGACTACTCAAGAGCCACCTCAAGTCGGCTTTTATCGGAGTAATACCTGTCTTTAATTCCGGGTAGTAGATACTTTGACAATTAAGAATCGTTTCTGTACGGTGGGCGGAGTGAGGGAACTGGATCGAAAGAATTATTGGGGGCGGGGGTGGTCGGGTCTTATATATTTGCATCTACGTAAGGAAATACATGCTTGTAGAAATCAGGAACATGGGCCTACACAACCTATATACAGACATAGACAAATATCAAAAGATAGATAGATATGAACATATTGCAATAGATAGATACATACATACATATGAAAATACTGCAATAGATAAATAGATAGATAGATATGAACATATTGCAATAGATAGATAGATAGATACATACATATACATACATACATATGAAAATACTGCAATAAATAGATATGAACATACTGCAATAGATAGATAGATAGATACATACATACATACATACATACATACATATGAAAATACTGCAATAGATAGATAGATATGAACATACTGCAATAGATAGATAGATACATACATACATATGAAAATACTGCAATAAATAGATATGAACATACTGCAATAGATAGATAGATAGATACATACATACATACATATGAAAATACTGCAATAGATAGATAGATATGAACATACTGCAATAGATAGATAGATACATACATACATATGTAAATACTGCAATAGATAGATAGATAGATAGATATGAACATACTGCAATAGATAGATAGATACATACATACATATGAAAATACTGCAATAGATAAATAGATAGATAGATATGAACATATTGCAATAGATAGATAGATAGATAGATAGATAGATAGATAGATATGAGCATACTGTAATAGATAGATACATACATACATACATACATACATATGAAAAATTTTGCAATAGATAGATATATAAGAAATACTGCAATAGATAGATAGATGAAATACATACATATGTAAATACTGCAATAGATAGATAGATAGATAGATAGATAGATAGATAGATAGATAGATATGAACATACTGCAATAGATAGATAGATACATACATACATATGAAAATACTGCAATAGATAAATACATAGATAGATATGAACACATTGCAATAGATAGATAGATAGATAGACAGATAGATATGAGTATACTGTAATAGATAGTTACATACATACATACATACATACATATGAAAATACTTCAATAGATAGATAGATATGAACATACTGCAATAGATAGATAGATACATACATACATATGAAAATACCGCAATAGATAAATAGATAGATATGAACACATTGCAATAGATAGATAGATATGAGCATATTATAACAGATAGATAGATACATACATACATACATATGAAAATACTTCAATAGATAGATAGATAGATAGATATGAACATACTGCAATAGATAGATAGATACATACATACATACATATGAAAATACTGCAATAGATAAATAGATAGATAGTTATGAACATATTGCAATAGGTAGATAGATAGATAGATATGAGCATACTGTCATAGATAGATAGATACATACATACATACATATGAAAATACTTCAATAGATAGATAGATAGATAGATAGATAGATAGATAGATATGAACATACTGCAATAGATATATATATATGAACATACTGCAATAGATAGACGGAAGATCTTACCTTTTAAAGGTACCGGAAGCGAATATAAAATTCTTAAAAATTCAGCGTATATACTCGATAACAACACTGCTGTCAACATTGTAACTTTTAATAATATATCCGACAGAACAGCTTGGACAGGAATTAGGTTTTGTATAGTAATTATGCCCAACCTTCGAAACATTAAAAATAGAAAATTGAAGTTGTTTACGTTGATGTCAGCAACGTTATAGACAAAGAATAGGTGAACAACACCATTTTGATGAGCACTTTAGAGAAAATTTCAGGAAAATGAAAACTAGAGTACTCAGGGTTTAAATATTTTGAATATTAATAAAAAGGCGAAATGTTAGTAAACTTTCTAGAAAGAGAAAATCGATATTTGTGAACAGAATTGTTCAAAAGCGAAATGGCCGCAATTAGACTTGATGATAACTAATAGAGCCAATATTATCATAGGTGCAATCGTGACAGAAAGGTTAGTATAAGTGATTACATAAGTTTAGATCAAAGTACGAAATTTTAATTTAAAACTAGGAGAAACAACGGCTCTAAAGATGCCTGAAAAATCGAGAACATATTTTTGTGGAATCCCTAAAATAACAATGAAGCTAGCAAATATAGGTATAAGATGTTAAGGATAATGGAGGAGTAATATACGTATCAGCATGCTTCAGGAATATAGAACTACCAATTTCCATTCCAACTGTTCATTACAGATATTTCAGATGTAACAGACAAATTAATGTTTCCGCTTCTGAATGTGAAATCAGCATACGGAGATGGCATAGTAGCAGACATTTTGAAAGTTGCAGACAGAAATGTCATAGTAACAGACATTTTGAAAGTTGCAGAGAGATGTCATAGTAACAGACATTTTGAAAGTTACAGGAGAAGAAATGATTCTGCTTTATAAGAAAAAAGGAACGATAATAAAGACGTGTAACTATCATATCATTACAATATAATATTATATATATTATATTAGTATATATATAATATTATATATATATATTATATTTAACATATATATATATATATATATATATATATATATATATATATATATATATATATATAATGGAATATATATATATATTAAGACATTTTTTATGTCTATACTTTACCGATCGAGCGACGGAGAATCGTTCGATTGGCAAGGTTGATTTTACTGCTTTTAAACTTCAATCTTCCATGAATCTCTCACGTACATTCATATCTGCTCAAAGCGTATCCAAATGTAAACAAGTGACGTCACAAGTGGCTCGTTCGGTTCAGACACGTCAGGCTAAACGACGCTTCCGCATAGGATACAAGTTCGATTCCTGTCGGAGAACGAATATTTTCTATGAAAATTTCTCGGACATTCAGGTCTGTAAATGTTATTAATACTGTTTATTATAAAACAGAGCATTTACTTAAATATTTGTATCTATAAAAGAATGTATAAACATAAAAAAATGCCTTAAAATAATTGTCGGACTTTGTCCATTTCATAATATATATATGCATATATATATTGAAAAAAGGATGGAATCTTTGCCGATCCCGGTGTAGGGTTTTTTGATTGTTTTTTTATGGCTTATCAACATTTTGTGGGTGATATTAAGTCGAGATATATTTTAGATTGTAAGATTATTTTTCGGCCGCATATTGTATTTGAGTCGAACATCGCCGGTAAGTGTCTCTGTAGCCGAGTGGTCTAACGGACGCTGAACTAGACGGTGGTTCCTCCTACGAAGTGTGGCTCAGTTTCGAATCCCAGAGAAGGCACAATTTCTTTATTGAAGATTTCTTGAATGCACAGAAGCCCGGTACACGAAATAAACACTGTTTGAAAAAACGGGACGTTCTACTCAAATGCGGATGTCCACTAAAAATACATTTGAAGTATATATATATATATATATATATATATATATATATATATATATATATATGTGTGTGTGTGTGTAGAGAGAGAGAGAATTATTGGTTCTAACCTGGCATCTCGGTTTCTGTCCTTTCCCAACCTTCGTAACGTAGATTCCCTGTGCCTTTTCTATAATTACTTTTATGGCAATTGTTCTGATGACCTTCCCGTACAGTCTGTCTATATCTCTGAGAGGTGGTGTTATGATAACTTGCATTATTTATATTATTCGGACTGTTATCCTCGTCTTCATTGACATATTCACAACGTCTCGGTTGCAGTACGATCCGGCCTTCTTCAGGTGATTGAAATTTTGAACCGAACCTTTTATTTCATCCAACAGGGTAGATTGTTCTAGTTCCACGTGCCATCCCTCTTCCAGATGTCTCAGTTATTTCCATTCAGCTCAACACCCCAAGTTTTTTGGTTCACCACTGCTATAGCTGCTTTGATACCTAGACTTTATGAATTTAAGCGCAGTACTAGATTGGCAGCAATTTCTCTTCATTTTACAGTGAAAATGTCTAGATGTAACCGTAAGTTCTATACCAAGAGCTTCTTGATTACCTGTCATCTTTGATCTTCAAAATCTTGAAATGCAATGCCAATCGTTATCTTCTGTTCTCTTCGTCCTTGTTGTTTTATTGTCTTCTCTCCTTAATAGTAGTTTTTTCTCGTTGTGAAAACTAAAAAAAAAAGATCATTAACGATGGTTTCCATTTTTTTAAATCATATTCCATTTGCCACAGATAACTTTTTAGTAAACAGCGACACCAACTCATTATCAGGGCGTTAAAGTTACTGACTATAAAACTGTCTTTTCTAATTCAGTGATCATCTGTTTATCGGGAAGCCTTTAGCTGCTTCTTCGCCGGGCGCCGTTAATCACATTTGCCTGGGGGGTGGGGGGCTTACACTGATACTTACGAATGTTGAAAGAAAGATTATCCTGCGGTCTGCCATTCAAGAGGTCATCTTGTTGTCCACATGCTCTGTATTTAATTCTTCGTTTGCTTCAGCAAGTCACTTTTCAACCTATTATGAACGTTTATTAGTTTGCAAAATCGTGGGCTAAATGGAAGAACGAGGACTCCTCCCAGAGACATGTCACTTGTGGTACCTATAGTTCACATTGCTCCGATTCAAATACAATAGTCACTTTCGAAATTTCTTTTTTCTATTGAGATTTATTGTTTAACATTCGTTCTATCCTTCATATTATTCTGTTTTCTTTTATTTCCTTTTTCTTTATCCACGTTCTTTCTTTCTTTCTTTTTTCTTTCTTTCTTTCTTTCTTTCTTTCTATGAAATAATTCATTCCTTCTTTTATTTTTTCGAGGTTTCTTTCATATTTTGTCTTTCTTTTTATGTGATAATTCATTCCTTCTGCCATTTCTCCTACGTAACTCTAACATATTTTCTTGTTCTTTCTTTCTTTCTTTCTTTCTTTCTTTCTTTCTTTCTTTCTTTCAAATAAGTTATTCTTTTATTTTTTCTTTCCTTTCTCTTTTTCTTTTTTCTTTCTTCTCTTCTTTGAAATTACGTTACATTCGTTTTGTCGTTTCCTTGAAAACTTTTCTTTCTTTTTTTCTTTCTTTCTTTTTTCTTTCTTTCTTTTTTTCTTTCTTTCTTTTTTTCTTTCTTTCTCTTTTTTCTTTCTTTCTTTTTTTCTTTCTTTTTTTCTTTCTTTTGAAATCAGCCATTCTTTTATTCTCTTTTGTCGGTTTCTTTTCTTACTTTTTCTTTCATTCGTTTTGTCGTTTCCTTGAAATCTTTTCCTTCTTTCTTTCTTTCTTTCTTTCTTTTTTTCTTTCTTTCTTTCTTTCTTTCTTTCTTTTCTTTCTTTTGAAATCAGTCATTCTTTTATTCTTATTTGTCGGTTTCTTCAAATCTTTTATTTCTTTCTTTTCTTTCTTTTTTCCACATGAAATAATTAATTTCTTAAGTTTTATTCTTTCGTTCTTACGTTCGTCAGTCCTTCTTACTTTCTTTCTTTCTTTCTTTATTTCTTTTTATCTATCTATCTATTTTTATCTATCTATCTATCTATCTATCTATCTATCTATCTATCTATCTATCCTATTTTTCTTCTTTCTTTTTCATTATTTATTTCATTAAATATTTCATTAAGTATTTAATTCTTTCTATCATTTCTTCTAGCTTTATTCCACCCTTTTCTTTCTTTTTCTTTCTTTCTTTCTTTCTTTCTTTCTTTCTGTTAAATATTTATTTCCTTTTTTTCATCTCTTCGATTTTTATTTCATTTATTTTATTCTTTTTTTCCTACCTTTTCATTATATTAGATACTTACTTCATTTTTTTTATAATTTTATTTCTTTTTTCTCATTTTTTTCTCTCGTCTTCTGAGTAATTCTTTGTGTTAGAGGCCTTGTATGCTTTGTGAATGTTTACAAAAACATGAATGTATCCAAACACACACACACACACACATACACATGCACATACAAAATAGTACAAACATATTACACAAAAAGAAAAAAACATTATCAACACACGCAGAAACAAAAAAAATTCGAATACACGCCCATTGCAAACGTATATCTCTAAAAACTAATGTGCATATATATATATATATATATATATATATATATATATATATATATTATTATTATTATTATTATTATTATTATTATGAAATATAACAAAAACATGTTGAAATCATTAAATAACCCATAACTTTTGATATGCCCGTAAAACTTCGTTGTACCTCTTCAGGTAAGTAACTGGTGATTAAATAACTTTTAAGAAAATTTCAAAAACAAAATGTTACCTTTTTTCCGAAAGATAAAGGTGGGGTAAGAAAACACTAGGTCACAATTAAAAATAGTTTTTATCGGTCGGTAAAAGTGGTAGTACTTTGCTTAAAGTTTCTTAAAAATTATTTAATCATCAGTCACTGACCCTCACCTGGAGAGGTACAACGCAGTGCCGAAACACGAAAACTAGTGTAGTGATTTCAACATGTCTTTGTTATAATATCTTATAATAATAATAATAATATATTGTTCTACTTTGTACTGAGGACTTTTAAAAAAATAAATGCTACAAACAGCGGAGTTTTAATCTGCTCTTTCTCTAATTTGTACACACACACACACACACACACACACACAAACACACATATATATATATAATAGCAGGGCAGACTGGGTTCTATAGCCTTGGATGGCAACTGGTCTAGGAGAAGGACAACTCTGAATTCAAAACATGCGGAGGGTCGTTTAGGGACCCTGTGGCACGTAGTGCACCAGGTCTCTGTATTCGGCCCTTCAAAAAGTGTGGATGGCCCTGCACGAAACCTTCACCACTTTAATCAAATCTCATGTGCAGTTGTCGGGCAGTCGGTTTCCTAGGAACCGATCTGCTTGACCCTCATACGTCGAATTGGACGGGAGAGTCGAGATTTTCTGCAATATGCATTTTGGCCATTACAATACACCATACAACAAAATGTCTTAATTTTTAAAAACAATGTTTTTTTTTTGTCCACCATTTTCAGTTTCGCAATTGATTGGCCCTATCAACACACACTTTGCAAAACATTTGAAATATATTTCTGGTCTATATATATTTTAATTCATCCTCAACATTGCGTTTTAATCATTTACTGTGTTAGGTTTATTCAAAAACACCTTCGCTTAAAGATAGCCCCACAGGAAAAAAAACGGGACTTGTCAGGTCTGGTGATCGAGCTGGCCAGTTTATTTCGCAACACCTTGAGATGATTTGATCTTGTAAAATGTTTTGAAACATTTGAAAAATATTCAGAAATAAAACAGTTATTAATTTTTTTCATGCATCAGTAACTTTTGGGCCGCTCTGTATGTATATATATATATATATATGTGTGTGTGTGTGTGTGTGTGCAATATTGGTTTTAGAATATAGATATATCCCTTATATATATATATATATATATATATATATATATATATATATATATATTATACTAGTATTTTATCGAATTTGTTATACTACGGGTTTAGAAAATTCTGTGGATTAATGGATAACGAAAAATTATTAAAATAGGATTTTGAAGGTGATATTCCAGTCGTATTCAATACATTATGAATCCTTTATCCTCCATATATCGGCATAATATATACAGTAAATAAATTTTTTGTTTGCACCTTATCTTTCGCAATCTAAGAAATGGCAACCTACTTCCAGGAAAAAAAAATCTATCGTCAAATGGTATCGAAAGATACATGATTGCCCCCAGAAGAGGTTGGACGCATTGAATAAAATAAGCCACCAAATTTTAGGTTACTGTATTATTATTTTAAATATTTTTCCTTGTTTTACCACGTAATTCATTGATAAATATAGCTCACATTTGATCGAAACTTTCTGGTGAAATCTTCAGATTATTTTCAATTTTAACTACGTGTTACTCTATTGAATGAAATCTAAAGAACAATGACTTTTGTATATCCACACCGAATTATAAGATAACTGTTAAATTATTACATATGTACATTAAATGTTTGGAACTCTGATCCTTAAATTCGATTCGAATGGTGGTGAAATTTTAACTGGAAAATTCTGAGAAAAGAGAATTCAATGTGTACTCTTTTAGGGTTTATAGGTGGCGAAAATCGGAAAATGCATTGGCCGAATTATGTCAATCGAAATGAAAATATAGAAACATTTGCTTGGTGCAAGTTTTGAAGAAATATTTCATTTAATTAATCCCATAGCACCATTATTTAATCATCAGTCTGTTTCACTTGGTTTTCTGTAAGTTTTTGTAAACTTTCGGTGAATTTGTATATTCAATTATAAAAGAACGATTCCGGTTATGATTCAAGGAATTTTTCCATATCTTCCAACAGTTTTAGACTACTCCAACTGCATCACAAGCAGAGAGATAAAATTCTTACACCTCAAGGAGCCCCCATCCAGGTGGATACTTACAGAAGCAGGTATAAACCGGACCTGTGCCTATCTTTGAATTCACGTGTAAAGCGGAATTATGTTTACTCCCGACGCAAGTGTAAACCGGGCATATATCTACCTTCAATACGTCTACCTTTGGATTCAAGTGTAAAGAAGACTGATGTCTGCTTGTCCGTCTTGCATTCATTATGCCTTGTGAGTGTCGATTTATCAAAGCCTTCTTTCCTTTTCATTTGTCTAAAAATGACCTATCCCCGCCTTTTTTTAATAAATGTCCGATTTGTTTCTATTCTCTATTAAACTGGTATTCTCAGCATTCTTCAATTGTGCCCTCTATGGCTGATGCTAACCACCATCAGAGCAACTCATTGCGCCTTCTTGATCTCACGTTTTCTGCTGACATGAATTTGGGCGATTATATTGAATCAATTGCTAGGTCTGTTGCTAAGAAGGTTAGATCACTCTTGTTGTGCGAGACAATTTTTCTCGTCGGAATCCATTTTTCACCTTTATAAATCTACCATATGTTCATGCATTGAATATTGCTGCCATATCTGGTGTGGTGATCTTATTATATATCTAAAGATTCTGGACAAAATTCAAAGAAGTGTCTGTAATGAAATAGCACCCTGAGCTGTCATCCCGACCTGGTATCCTGACCTGTCATCCTGACCTGGTATCCTGATCTGTCATCCTGACCTGGTATCCTGACCTGTCATCCCAACCTAGTATCCTGACCTGTCATCCCAACCTGGTATCCTGACCTGTCATCCCAACCTGATATCCTGGCCTATCATTCAGACCCTTCATCCTGACCTGGTATCTTCACCTGTCAACCTGACCCATCATCCTGACATATTATTCTGAACTGTCATTCTGACCTGGTATCCTCACCTGTCATCATAGCCTATCACCCTGACTTCAGTCACTTACTCACCGTCGTGACGTGGATTCCCTGTTGTCTTTTCTATATATATTTTCATGGTAGTTGTCATGATTAGCTTTCCTCCTTGATACCACAACAGCATGAATTTAAGCGTAATACTAGATTGGCAATTAGGTATCATCGTATTACTCTTCAAATAGCGAGATGTAACCGTATGTTCTATTCTAACCGTTCCTTTTATCGTACTTCTTACCTGTGGAACTATCTTTCGGCATTTTTGCTTCACCGTCACCGACGATTTTCAAAAAATTTAATGAAACGTCAATGGCAATCTTCTTTTTTCCTGAAACCTATTGCTTTATTGTCTTTTCTCCTCGTTAAGGTCTTCTCATTCTCTCCTACACCCAGTAAGCCCTTGCGTCTCAGTAGCCTTATCGCATTGATTGCAGTGAAATTATTTAAAAATTAGTTCTTTCAGTTTCCTCTCTGAGTTTCATATCTTTTCGCAGTGAGGGTTGAATAAATCCGGTGAGAAAACGCAGCCTTGCTTTATTGATGCATCTATTTTTGAGCATTCACTAATATATATATATATATATATATATATATATATATATATAGAACACACACACACACACACATATATATATATATATATATATATATAGAACACAAACACACACACACACACACACACACATATATATATATATATATATCTCGGCTATTCATAGTTCCTCGACGTAGTGTAATGGTTAAAATCTTGTCTTTTGCTAGAACCATTACGACTGAGTAATGAGTTCATTTCACTTGGTTTCTCTACATTCGGCCTTTGCCACATCTAAGCTACTTTGGAAAATCCCATAGTTCACTTTGTTTTCCTCGTCCTTATAGATACAAGCTGGTTCTTTAGATTCCAAAATAAATTATTATTCTTTAAATCAAAAAAAAATCTACTTTTCCTTTTTGTAATATTATGAAATGTACGATGTGGAGAAAACATGATAGCGGCTCAGATTGATGGAATCGGAGAATTAAAAGAATTTCAGTCAAGTCCATTGCATTTATTTACGTGCTAATACACTTGGGATCAACAATGAAACCTTTATCCAAATTTTCCCTGCAGGTATGGATAAATATATAGGAAAACCGGGTTCTTTAGCCTTGGATGGCAACTTGTCTAAAATATTTAAATGAATGATTAAAGAAATGGCAACCTATTGCTGGAAAAATCTTTCTCGTCAGTCATGTATCGAGAGATACATTATCGTCTAAGCGTGTATCAAGCATGGCACATAACTGACTGACTATAAAATTCCAGATAATCTGGATGATACTCGATAATCTTGATCAACGTTTCTCAACTTTTTTTTTCTCTTGCGGGACTCTTGAAATATTTATCATGTCTCATTGAATCACTGCATAAAAAATGATTATATAACATAATCAATATCTATCTATCTATTTAATATTTTTATCTTTAGACCACGTGCGGAACATATTATATGGACACCGTGCATGCCCCTTTCTACTCGAGTGTATCACTCAATGCTACAAGAATCGGCCACGTGCAGGTCCTGTCCACTAACCAGTGAGGGCGGTTTCACACTAACGTAATAAAGACAGCACTAAATACATTCCCTATGATTATTATAATTTTAAACAACATAGATATTTATTACAATAACCAAGGATTTTCCAACAATATGCCGTACGTGTATAGTAAAATTACGAATATAAAACTAAACAAAATTAGTATCTGTCTATATTCCTGAGA
This sequence comes from Acanthosepion pharaonis, assembly GCA_903632075.3. Lineage (NCBI taxonomy): Eukaryota > Metazoa > Mollusca > Cephalopoda > Sepiida > Sepiidae > Acanthosepion > Acanthosepion pharaonis. The sequence continues at coordinate 220,784 of CAHIKZ030001781.1, read as the reverse complement.
TGAGGTATTATATACACTATTTACATTGTACTCAATTTTGTTGCCATATTTATCACAACATTTCGGCCGTTGTACGCTCCGGCCTTCTTTAAGTGGTTGGAATGTCATTAAGACATTAAGTTTATAAGTCCCAGAAATTCATATACAGATGAAACTATATATAACAGAGGGTAATTTTTCTCACAGACGTAAACACCAACGTGCTTTATCCACTGCACTATGTGTCCTTGAGGACACATGGCACAGTGGATAAAGGCGTTAGTTAGATCCAGTGACAGGACCCAAAGAGTGTGAGTTCAATACCTGGTTAAGGCGGTGGAGAACTTGGAGAGGGGAATTAACAAGAGATAACTGATAACTAACATCCCTTAGACAAGGCACGTGGAACTAGAACTGTCTACCCCAGTGACAATAGTCCGAATAATGTAAATAGTGTAAACAAAATTAACTGCATCGTGTCAAACTCCAAGCGGCCACTTGCAGAACCCTATTTCGGAGAATACCGGTTGAGAAACAATGATCTAGATAATTCTACATGATCTTTGAATTTATCTCACACTGGATACCCCCAAAAATGTTTCCGTACGGGTAATTCTTGGATTACGGCCATATCTCGATAAAACACCAGTTCACGTAGCATTAACGATGTTAGTGTCATACCTGAACGTACCTTTCTATTATTAATAGACTCTCCCACACATAATAAGTAGTAGTAGTTGTAGCGGTCGCCAGTTGAGCTCAGTGGTGTTGAGTGAGTCAGTCGATGTCGGACATTGAAGTATCAACCATCACAACTAGATTGCTGCGTCATTAACTCTTATTTCAAGTTCCTAACGTTTTGTACGTCGAACCTAATTTTGGACGACTTAGTGAAATACAAGCCTCCACTGTGAAAACTACTCTACAACAGTTAGACAACGTCTAGCCTGGTCAGTACGTAGATGGGTGACCACATGGAAATATCAGGTGCAATTAACTTGGATGTGTAATGAATAATGGGTTGGAGTTGTTAAATCCGGGGGTCGAGTTCTAATTCCCGTTGGGTTCGTTATATTCAGATACGCGCAAATGTCCTTGAAAATGGTATGAATCTACCTCCTTTCCTCATCTATGGTTTAATTAGTAAGACTTGTATCACTAAAAGCATTGTTATCACCAAAGGAAATTCAGAAATTTCAATCTTGATTACTATAGGCATCTCTTGAAAAGAAATTGTTTGAGGTTTCTGAGAGCAGGTGCAACAGCCGATCTTTTCAGGTTGTAATATTAGGGAGTTAACCGCTGTGTAGAAAATACTGCTGGCGCCATTGAACCCTGCCTCTTCAAACTGTTAAGATTACTGCAAATTTTGGTAAGCCACCCAAAACGTTACGCTACTGACAGCTAAACTTTCCACTACAATTGACTATGCATGAAAGGTTCAGCAAAACGCGAGAGAATTCTGACACGAAATTTGACCTGATTATCTTCAGAATTGTTATGTTAGATGAAGAATCAATGTTTCCCAAGTACTTTATCTGGATTTCCGGCTTTGTTGGGTCGACGTGAACATCTTTTCTAAATATCAGTTCCTGTCGAAGAACAAATGATTGAGGCTGGCTTGTAGAGGAGATTGACACCTATCAGCTTTGCATCGACTCGAAACAGAGGACTACATGATGAAGGAGATAATGTTTGCCGATAATTCGCAAGTCTTTGTTTATTTGGATGATAAATTCTTCATTAGAAGGTTTCAAGTTTACAAATATCTAAGCAGCAATTCTCAGCTCATCCTCTCTTGACATTGAGCGGGTGACAGGGGAGGAAATTGAGGCCTAGTACCATCATTGGTAGTAGCATTTCAAAATGTCAGTTTTCATTATCAACAAATCTTGGATCATCTTATGTTGAAGAGGTGGGATCAAATAGAATAATTGGCATTTCAAAGTTCTCAGTTTTCATTATCAACAAATCTTGGATCATCTTATGTTGAAGAAATAGAATAATTGGATCAAATAGAATAATTGGCATTTCAAAGTTCTATCATTTAATTCATTTCAGTTTTTTTCATTATCAACAAATCTTGGATCATCTTATGTTGAAGAGGTGGGATCAAATAGAATAATTGGCATTTCAAAGTTCTCAGTTTTCATTATCAACAAATCTTGGATCATCTTATGTTGAAGAGGTGGGATCAAATAGAATAATTGGCATTTCAAAGTTCTCAGTTTTCATTATCAACAAATCTTGGATCATCTTATGTTGAAGAGGTGGGGATCAAATAGAATAATTGGCATTTCAAAGTTCTCAGTTTTCATTATCAACAAATCTTGGATCATCTTATGTTGAAGAGGTTCTCATTTTCATTATCAACAAATCAATCATCTTATGTTGAGAATAATTAATTGGCATTCCAAAGTTCTCAGTTTTCATTATCACCAAATCTTGGATCATCTTATGTTGAAGAGGTGGGATCAAATAGAATAATTGGCATTTCAAAGTTCTCAATTTTTATTATCAACAAATCTGAATAGAAGACGTGATAAGCTACTTCTATATACTATTATTATCTGTGAATTGTTACGACTCTTTAAGAATGCTAGGCTCACGGCTATATCACTTTGAAACACCGGTTTTCGTACGATCATCGAAGTTAAGCAACATCAAGACAAGATGGGTGACTACTTGGGAATACTTGGATGTGCCGGTAGTATAATGAATAATGGCTATGGATAAAATTAGTAGGACTTTATCAGTAAATAATTATTATGCCCAAAAGATTCTTACACTCTAAAAATGTTTTCTGTCTTTAAATAACCTTCAAAGGATTAATAAACCGTTGAAAATGAACGAATCAATTAATCACGTATACTTTCTTACTTGTATGTAGGTAATTTTAGCAGTAAAATGTGTACATGACTATCTTCAAAAGTTAATCGGACCAAAACTGCAGATCCAACTGTTATTGAGTTTTACCGATCTCCTGTCAGCTAAATAGGTCGTTTCATTTGTGAACTTGGCATGAAAGAGGCGAGTAAAATTCGTTGCCCGGCGCAGGTTACCTTCCATTGTTCAGTTAGTGAAGTGGTACTAAATTGGAGCAGACACGAGACCGATTACTTACGTATTGTCTATTGTTGACGGTTTTGTTCTGTTAAATGTGCCGTAATTATTATCATTAACTAACCAAACGCCAACCCCTGGGCGGGCTTCATTTTAGAATATCTTTCTTACTTTCAAAAAACCTGACACCCCAACATCCTCCTTCGGCCATAAATAAAATATACTTTCAAAAGCCAGTACATTCCTGATATTGTAAAATCTATGATTATAACGTGGTAAAACAATCGCTTTTTTATTTTTCTAATTGTTTATATTAGCGTATATACGCGAGTATATTGCGATATTTTATGACCAGAATTTTACACCACATATACGGGGCGCATTATACACAGGTAATATTTTTTGAAGAGGTTATAAATCAGGTATTTTTGGTAACCTGTTGAAATATAAACAGGTAAAAAATTTCTGGAGTCATGCAAAAAATTGAGAATTCGCACTGTAGACGAAGTCGACTTATACACGAGTATGTACGGTAGTCGTCTAAAGGACGATAAAATGCAAAAGCGTTTTATTAATATTTTACCATTAGAGATTAAAATGACAATTTCTGTTGTTATTATTATTATTATTATTATTATTATTATTATTATTATTATTATTATTATTATCAAATTCCCCATAGACAAGAAACTCATGTTTCATTCCCTTCCCGCTGGCTTTGTTTCCTTCGCTTTATCACGTTGATTACCAGTACAACCGTTTTTCTCAAGACAATCGACGTTTGCAGAAATAGTTGTATTTTTTAAAATATTTTTCATAGCTGTATGCAAATTTTTAGCATAACTTGAAGAAGACAGACATAAGGTCGAAATATTGTTATACCTTGTCTTTTGTTTTCAAAAATCGTACTCTTCTTATAGTGTTGCAATATTATTATTACTAGCTTAAAAGTCGCCCTATCGGGCAGAATTTAAGCTAGCACCTGTGGGGGAGAGCACTTGCCTTTGGCTTGTTTAGTGTTTTGAGAGTTTTTGCATATTCTCAGCATTGAAAGCTCACCTAGCTGCCGTTTGATCGGGGTTTTCACTTTCATGGGACTTTCTTTTCCTCGCTGCAGCTTTGGCTCTTTTGATTGCAATCTGGTCCTCTGTTGGCGGAGATTTCTTTTTGTAAGGCAATACTGCTGTCATATGTGATAGGCAACAATAAACTAGAGAGCTCAAAATTGATCGCTGCATTTAACAATTACTTTATGTACGTATATCCTTACGTTCCGTACAAACAATTATTTTTATTTCACGGACGACTTTTGCTGGATTTCGCAATAAATTTCGATTATTCCCAAATTTACTTCCAAGTTATAATTTTTTTTTATCGTACAAAAAATGTGTCGCAAAAAATCACATAAAATCGCCGAAAACAGTCGCAGTAATGAAAACTTGAGAATCCAAAATTTTAGGTAAGACATTCTATTGAAATTTAGAGAGTTGTGTCCCTTTAATTGTTTTTTTATCAATAGTGAGCCAAGATGGCGGAATCAGAACACAATCGCAGAGAATCCAAAATTTCAGGATTGCGGTTTCAGATCCGGCCCAGAATGTTTTTGGCCTGATTCAAAAATGGTATGATATATTGTGCTACGGCCTCTAGAAGTAAAGTTCAAAAAATGTGACACACTGACATCCGCAAGTATTATATAGATTATTATTATTATTTCATTCTTTTATTGTTTATAGATGTATTCTATAGATTCCACATCTACCGAGTAAAATTCTAGTATTTCTCTAATTTTTTACTCACCATTACATTTACTCTCTTGTCCACTGTCAGAGACAAGCCCACGATGTGGTAGATCTCTTTTCTTCATTCAAGAACTGATGTTAAAATTGCAAGTTATTCTGGTACCTCTGTCTATATTTCTGAGATGAGATATTGTAATTATTTACATTATTTACATTGTTCGGACTATTGTCCTCATCTTTATTGCCACATTCACGTTGTTGTACGCTGCAGCCTTCTTCAGCTAGGCCACAAAACCTCCTAACTCGGTCAAGCATAGAAATGAATACAATATGGAAACCAGTAATTCATAGTATTAGGGAAAAGCAATAATAACAGCAAAATTGCAATATGAGCTCTGGTAAAAATGATTACGGAGACATTAGGTTTATAAGTCCCCAAAAGTCATACACTGATGTCCTCAAGGACACATGACATAGTGGATAAGAGCGTTGGTTAGATCCAGTGACTTGAGCCAAAGAGTTTTGAGTTCAATACCTGGCTTTTGCAGTGGTGAACAAAAACTTGGATATTCAGTTAAAAGGAGATGACTGAAACACCCGGAAGAGGCATGGCACGTGAAACTAGAACATTCTACCGCGGTGGATGAAATTCCAATCACCTGAAGAAGGCTGGAGCGTAAACGGGCGAAACCTTGTGAACAGGACAATAAAGATGAGGACAACAGTCCAAACAATGTAAATAATTCTAGTACACGTTGTTGTTTTATATATATAAATATAAAGTCAATTTCTTGTTATATATATATATATATATATAAAATCAAGTTCACCCCAAGCATTAAAGCCACTTATACACAAGAGGAAATTGAGTGTGGAATAATTAAAAAACAGAAACACCACTAAGGAATGAGTACAGATGAAGAGAAGAGGACGTATATATATATATATATATATATATATATATATAAAAAATCAAGTTCACCCCAAGCATTAAAGCCACTTATACACAAGAGGAAGAGAAGAGTAGATATCGACTGCCATTCCATTAAAAGTTTTGAACATTATTGTTGACTGGAAAGCATGGAGCCGGAAGGGAGTTCCACAAGCGAGAAGTGTGAGAAAAGAAACTGTTAGCATACAACTTATGGTTACATCTAGCAAACTAAATTGTATATCAATAAAACACGGTTGCAAATCTAGTATCGTGCATAAATTCATAAAATCTAAGTACCATAGCGAAAATCTAAGTACCATAGCGAAGAGCTCATCCGAACAAATACTATGAAAGTATTTATAAAAAAGACACAAAGAGGCAATTTTACGGCGGTAGGGATGTGACTGAAGCCGAGATGTTAGATCAGGACCATTGATATTGCTGATTCTTCTTTGGATTTTATCAAGGATTTCTAGATATATAGCAAGAGCACCGGGCAGCAATATTCTAAGTATGGATGAATTTAAGATGTCTAGCACGACACAGTGAACGAAGTTTCTTAGCAGCTGACTTAGCTATGGATTCAATATAATCTTTCCACTTCATGTCAGGCGAGAATGTTAGCCCGAGAAGTCGCAACTAGTCATTCTCCTGGAGGTTAGCAGAAAGAGGTCTCTCAGATGATTAAGAGAGTGCAGCCTACTGTTGGAGGTGTTAAAATTAACAAAGCATCCTTTGCCCCATTTAACAATGTTTTCATTCGCCAATTTGACCTTATCGATCCGGTCGGACCATACTGAGACAGGAGTAAGTGGTTGTATCATCAACATCGATACCAAATAGAGAGCTGATACTACCGAAAAGGTCATTACTGAAAAGTAGGTCCAAGGAGAGAGCCTTGGGGGACACCTGCATTAATACGAAAAGATGTGGAAGAGTGGCCATTCAGAATAACATTCATTTCACGATTTGACAAGAAAAACTGGATCAGTTCAAAAAAATTTGTCTTCGAATTTGTGAAGAGCCATGTCAAAAGCTTTCGAGATATCAAAATATACATAGTTTAACCGAAGTTATTATTTTTTGCTGATGCATTACCCAATAAAAAGCCCAAGAGTCACTCAAGGTAGAAGATTACTGAGTGAATGGAAAGGTAGAAGTAAGAGAATATTAGGAGAAAGAGTAGGATAGATATCGGTTGACCCTTGATTGATTGATTTGTACGGCTTACCAAATTTTTACAGGCTATTTAAAGCCAGAATAGGGCACCGTGACGTGATGTAATGGCTATAAAGTCTTGCTAGATCACTTACGATCCTCACTGGGTGCCCCATACTTTCGGCCTTGTGCCACATCGATGCCGGGCTTAAAAAAAATCAATATTTAAAGCCAGAAAATATTTTTAGATATTAATGATTTGCTGACGGCAATTCCTACTATTTAACCTAGAGTCGATTCTCAAAATTATTTTCACGTTAGTGAATATAATAAATCCGACTGAAATTGGAATTCATCTCTCTAATTAACCAAGCACCGTTATCCATTACACCAATTAATCCAAGCGCCGTTATCCATTACACCACCCGCACATCAAGGCTTGCAACACCTGGTATTTCTAAGCGGTCACCCATCTAGGTACTGATCAGGATCGATATTGCTTTACTTCGGTGAACTGTAACTGGTGTTTCAACGTGATATGGCCGTAAACCAGTTGGCTCAGAACTTAAGGATATCAAGATTGTAGTTGACAGAGGAGCACTCTCTAGGGAGTTTATTTCACAAAGCTGTCAAAGTGGAAATTGGGATGTATTGCTACCGTGAACTTGTCATGGCGGCTCCAAGCTGTGAAGCTCTGAGTTGGTGGAACTAATGAATGTAACTCGTTCGAACATCTGCCATAGTTATAGCGAGTATATTAGTGAAAGGCTGGCAACGATACAGGGTGGTGTATAGTTCATCACCCACAAAGCCGCATAGGAGCTTTTGAACTCGGCCAAATCTGGGCATTGTGGATTGGGCAGCATCAGTTTAAACATAGAAGCAATAGTCCCTTTGTTGATCTGTTCTAGCTCTTTTCAAGATAGAGTATAGCAGAGGGAATCAGGTACTTACTGGATAAGTCCAATGAAAAGTTTGACGCGGAAGTTTAAATATCTGGGAAGCGTCTTGAGAGAGGACGGTAAGTGCGACACTGAGATCCGAAGATGTATTGGGATGACCAAGGAAAGCTTAGCAGAGAATTTCTTTGTTAACAGAAAAAAAAAAGAATACTGAACTGTTACCTGAATGTTGGACGATTTCCTGAAAGATGAAGAAGAGACTCTAGGCGACAGCGATGTGGTTCTACAGAAGGATGCTAAGGATTAGATGAACCGAGCGTGTGAGCAACAATGAGGTCTTAGAGAGGATGAAAACAAGGAAGAGGCTGATACTTAACCTCATGAAGGGGCTGCTGAAGTTTCTGGGACATATAATGTGGAAGGAGGGCCTGGACAATCTGATACTCATGGGTTGAATAGAGGGAAAGAGAGACAAGGGAAAACAACGCGTGACATACCAGGCGGGCTTAAGTAAATGGATGACAGAACGTGGTCTGTGTGAGGATGCAGTGGGAAGGAACAGCAAGGGATAGAGGGAGGTGGAGAGCCATGATCGTCTACGTCCTGAAAGAACATGGCACATAAAAAGAAAAGATCGATCGATCGATTGATTGAATTGGTTTACACGGCTTAACAACCGCTTGTAAATGAATTAAAACCGGAACTTATTTTGAATTCTAAGAATAACATTTTTTGGGAATAACAATGACGTTTCGGTTCAATCGTTTCGGATATCAAATTCTCGGTAAAACTAATTCTTTTTATTTTTTCCGACAATCCCTGTTTAACGCTCATAAAGGTTGTTCCAATAACTTGGAACGATTTTAAATGTGAATTAAGTTTAAGTGTCTAATGATTTTTTTTCTTTTTCTTTCAGATTTAACAACTTAAGTTTTTGGCAATTTCATCCATGGAAAGATTAACAATCAAAGAACGTGTTTTAAAGTTATCGAAGCCTATTACGGAATTGGACGTTCAAACAGAAGCGCACTTCGCGATTATTTTACTCAACATAATCGAGTAACCGAGAGTGCAACTGGACACGATGTAACGTTGTGGAGAGGTTCAATTCCTGCTCGCGATGACGAATACAGGTGTCTGGATTTTCGGCCACATTCTCGTGTACTGCAGCAATGTTTTCAACGGATCAGCGTAAACGAGCATGTAATGGTGTTTTCATATCTGCCACCGACCCAGTTTTTTTTTTTTTTATATACGAACAATTTTTCCAACTGCTTGAAACTTTAACTATCCTGTTTATATTGTAATAAATGGTGTTCAAATAACTCGGAACGATTTTAAATGTGAATTAAGTTTAAGCGTCATTTTTTCTTATGTCTTTGGCAGTTTCAACCATGGAAAGATTAAGAATCATACAACGTGTTAACGTTTCAAGCAGTTGGAACAATTGTTCGTAAATTCAAGCAAAATGGTTCGGTGACAGATGAGAAAACACCACTGCATGCTCGTTTACACCGTTCAACTGAAAACATTGCTGCAGTGCAGGAGAATGTGGCCGAAAATCCAGACACCTGTATTCGTCATCGCACGCAGGAATTGAACCTCTCCACAACAACGTTACATCTTTCCAGTTGCACACTTGGTTGATCGATTCACCCCTAGCAAGGCGATAAAGCCTACAAGACGCCAAGGGCAATAAGGAGAGAAAAAGAATGAGAAAACTTTAGAGAGAGCCAAAGCTAAACAGAAAACCTACTCCTGTTAAAAAAAAAAACTGATATAAAGAAGCATCGGTGTTAGAATTAAAGTATTCTTGCTTTCGAACAAAAACATTATTTTTAGATTCTGAAATGCGTTTTTCGATATTCCAATGTAAAGCCTTGTGCAAATTAATTGAAACAACACTTTTAGTTTCCTTTCTTTCACCATAGGATCAATTTTAGACCAACTGAACGGACAAGGTGTAATAGATTTCTATTTTTCCACAGATTAGGTCATTTGCAATGGTGTGCAGTAATATGAATCTATTTCCTGTGTGTATGATGAAATTTGTTTGATCTTGAAAAATATTGTGTCATCCGTAATTTCATCAAATTTTTATTACACCCAGACAATATCTTAACAATGTCTTGATTGTCGATTATTTGTCCTACGGCCATTTTCTATAATGGACGTTATTCCAAGAAATTGTGACGCTGCACGAACCCTCTGGTAAGCCTTACCAGTGAGCAAATCAAAGTACTATAGACTGAGTCGGAAACTCTCCTGATTTAAATCCAATCGAGAATCTGTGGTCAATCTACAAGGAACGACTTCGTGGAATGGGCATACAAAGTACTAATATGGGAACTGGGTCATGTTTCATTGGGAAAATACGAAAAAAGAAAAAGTAAATAATAACGGAATTATTGGTTTTGTTTCAATTAATTTGCACGAGGGTCGACGTTCAAATTTTTTGTGCAACATTTTCCGTCTTTTTACCGTTGAAACTTAAACTTTTCTTCTCGCTTTCCTTTAGTAACTTATCTAAAGTTTCTGTAGTTTTCTAAGTCTGCTATCAGCACGGTTTAATCTACGTATCTTATGTTATTAAGATTGTGTCCCCTAATAATAAATCCTAGTAGAACATACTTTCATTAGGATAAGCTCACTGTATACGGGCAATAAATTATATATATATAATCACTTAAGATATATATATATATATATATATATATATATATATATATATATATGTTCAAACCATACAATTGTTCATCGTCATCGTCAACAACTTGGAAAAGTTCCTAAACTTGGAAAATGGATGCCTCATGAATTGTCTGAATAAACCTCAAATCCCGACTTGACATCTGCTCTTCTCCCCATTCTCGCCAACTTGTTTCACCTTTTTTGGATAGACTTGTGACTGGCGACGAAAAATGGATATTTTATCGAAATGTTAAGTGTCGTAGGCTGTGGCTTGGTAAAGTGGAAGGACTCCAGCCACAGCCGAGAAGAGAACTTAATGGGCAAAAGCTTCTTCTTTCAATCTGGTGGGATCGCCAAGGAATAATCCACTTTGAATTCTTACCACCTAATGCAACAATTAATGCTCAAATATACTGTCAACAATTAGAGCGTTTGAACCAAGCTTTGAGGAAAAAAAGGCCTGTTCTTGTGAATCGAAAAGTGGTGATGTTTCATCAGGACAATGCGCGACCCCACACAGCAAGAATCACGTTACAAAAGATCGAAGAACTCGGTTGGGAGAAAATTCCTCATCCACCTGATTCTCCCGATCTTGCTCCTTCAGACTACCATTTGTTTCATAGCTTACAGAATCATTTGGAAGAAACAGCTTTTGTAACACAGGAAGAGGTTAAAACTGACATTTGTGAGTTCTTCGAATCAAAGCCAAAAGAATTTTACAGTAATGGAATTAGTAAGCTTGTTAATAAATGGAAGGAAGTCATGGAAAATCAGGGAAAGTACATTGTTGATTGAATCTGTAAATAAATCTAACATTTGGTCACTTGTTTTCTTTATTCAAAATTCGGACAGAAATTATGGGATGACCTGATACTTTCCCAATTCATTGGAGAATATATCAGACAGTTATGTGCCATGCTTATGCGATCATGTATCTTTCGATGACTGACGAGGTAGAATTTTCCCGCCATTTCATTATACGGTAGACCAGTTGCCATCCAGGACTATAGAGTCCAGTCCTGATATTTACCCATAGCTGGGAAGGAGGAAGAACAAGAGGATTCATATCTTTTCCAAGGGTATTAGCATGTAAATGAATATAATGGATTTGAGTGAAATTCGAACTCGGCTCTACGAATCCTCAATCCAAGCCGCTATCCATCACTGCACCTAGAATATATACCGTTATATAATATCAATTTATGTCACGTGCACAAATTTATAATTCTATTTCACATAAGTATTGCTTCCACACAGTGGTAGGCTTTGTTCGATAACTGAAGATAAGCAACGTCGAGCTTGGTCATTATCTAGATGAGTGACCGCTTGGGAACACCAGGTGTTCTAAGCTTGGATGTGTGAGTGGTGTAATGGATAACGGAATGAAAAATTAGAGATCCGACATTTTATTCCAGTCAGGTTTGTTGCATTCACTTACGCGAAAGTAAAGGGAAAGGTTTGGATCCAACTCGTTTCCCTCCAACTATGGGTTAAATAGTAAAATACTTGTACTGGAAAATCATTATTATCTCCAAAGTGCTTGAATACAATATTCAATACTTCACACTGAAAAAAAATTTCTGAAAAAATTCAAATTATGTTTCGGCTTTAAGATATCCTACAAAATGTTGATAATCCATAAAAAACAAATTAATCGAAATCTATCTACACACTGTTATAGATGAGAATCAAATATAGTTGGCAGGTTTCAATGCTTATTAAGCTTTATTTAGTTTGAGACAAAGTCTTTTCAATTGAGTTAGAATTTCTGCCTAAGAAGTAAATTTTCTAAACCTTGGCTTTCAAGTGCTTTCGAACATTCACACAAGCATTTCAGGGAGGAGGTTCGGCTATAGTCCAGGTCAAACACTCCACCAATCTTCTGAAAAGATTTATACATGGTTTCCTGTTTAGGTTTGGGCTTCTGGTTCTTTCTAAAATTTTCTCATTCTTTTTCACTCCAAATAAGCCCTTGCGTCTTAGTGGCATTATCGCTTTGCTTGGGGTGAATTGATTAAAATAAAACAAAAACACAATCCTCTAACCACCGACACTAATACAACAGTATCAAGATATACATTAACAAAATGAAATCAAAACCAGCAGCGTTTTGTCAACAACTTCCCATGTAGAATGTTAAACATCAATTCACTTTTTAATTTAATGTCTTTTCCCTTGTTATTTAAATTAGAGCCTAATAATGAAGAAACTCGCGGATGGATGGGGCTTGGACAAATATTTGGAATTTGTTATGAATAATAATTAGGCAACCCCAAATTTATAAAAAATATATATTTTCTTAAAAGCCACCTTCGGTGGCTTTTAAGCTAGATGTTAATCCACTTTCTATTTATAGAAGTTACACAATGATTATTTAAAATAAATGAACAGAGACTTCTCTTAAAACTGGATGTGCGGGAGATGTAACGGATATCAGCGAGAAAGAGAATCGGTGATTCGAGTTCAAATTCCGAGCCTTTTGCATTTCCTTTCGCACATATGCCCTTCAGGAAGATATGAAAGTAATTTTCCTGATGAAAAATGGAATACATGTTCGATTTATGTCATCAAGCACATTTTTCTTTTTAGTAGGACTTCTCGATGTCTAGGCCGGTTGACATTAACATCACTGTTTAAAATAAACACGGATTTAAACTCAAACATGTTTATTCACTAAAAATAATGTTTATGGCAATAAAAAAAAAAAACTAATTTCGGATGATTACAAAAATTTATAATTGCTTAATATATATATATATATACATATATATATATATATATATATATATATATATATATATATATATATATATTTTGA
>CAHIKZ030001781.1:150000-202500 GCA_903632075.3 Acanthosepion pharaonis | reverse complement strand
GTACCTGGATGGGTGACCGCTTGATATATATATATATATATATATATATATAGTTATATAACGGTTATATATTATAAATATATATATATCCATTTCCAGTTAAGTTCGTTATATTTATTGCGTGTAAATACTTTTGGAAAATTTTTGAATCAAAACATTTGTTTTTTTTGACACATAATTATATATTTATATAAGTAAATCATTATTATCCTAATATATATATATCTAAAATATATATTTTATATAAATAACCTGCAAAAGTTTAAAAAGCAATAATCGAAAGTATGTTTATCTATTTATCTATAATGAAAAATATATTTATATATCCACAACTGCAGATGTTCACACACACAATATATATATATATATATATAAAATATTACTTTATATATATTTTGTATTATGTATTTTGCATTACACATTATATTATTATATCGTTTGTATTATAGTGGTTTTATTGTATTGGCATTTGTATTGTTTGAATATCAAAATTATATCTTAAAATAATTCACATCTTTCGGACCCTAAAACTGCTATTTAATATGTTTTTCTCTATATCCGAAGATACTGGATAATTTTTCCATGTTGTGTTTAGAACAAAAAGACGTCAAAGAAAAAATTTGAACTGTTTTTTGATATCTCTCCTTCTAATTTTGGACACTGGACAGTTCCCAAAAATGTTGAGATTTGAAGATAAAGAAAAACTATTCTTCAGAACGATACTGATAATTTAAAGAATATGTGAGCAACGAGGAAATTTAAAATGTTTGTGAAATAAAAAAAATTAATTTTATTCCTTCGGAAGAAACAGCATTTTTAGACACATAATGATAGCTTCAAGAAAATTAGATTACTCAAATTCTCAACCTAGAAAGGGATTTTGAAAAAAAACAACGCATATCATAATTGTTCCCTTGAACAAATTTGTTGCTTTTTTTTTAGGAAAGATGATTTCAAAAATATTATTTAGTTCTACAAAGTAAAGGACATTCTGGAGAAACTCTTTGCCTTGTGTCCTGAATAAAAATAAATTTTAATATTGGAAATGCAAAGGATCTATTTTAAAATAGACAATTTAAATTCACAAACGATTTATTGACAACGCGTTATGGATTTTTAAACTCAAAGTTGGGGAAGATCATAAATGACAATATCAGAATTTATTAGATTTATTTTTAATGACAGATTATATAAAAGTTTTATTTTATTAAGATCTGTCTGGTGGATGTATTAGTTTTATTTTTTTTTTAGAATTTCCTGGATTACCATAATTAGCCATATTGACTACTCGATATAAACATTGATGATTGATCACGTTGGTTTTCCTTAAACTATTTCCTAACTGATTTTCATGTGAGGGTTATTTTGAATATCTTATTTTTATCAACTTGTAAATCTATAAACGGCTTTTGATGAGTGTTTTATATATTTAAGTTCCATTTTAAAGATTTCAAAAGATGTAGGATGAAAGAAAATTTTATAAAGTTTATCCCGATTTTCGAGATAATTATATTTATAATTTGGAATTTTATCATTTTATAATATAAGGATCATTTATGCATCTATATATTTTATATGGGGAGATGGTTATATTATTAAAATTGGAAAACGTATTGCCTGTTTTGATTCAAAAATCGTTCGACATACAACAATTACGCTATTAAGTTTTAAAATAAAAATTTGCCCTTCCTTAGCCTTTTTCTTAAACTTTTTTTTGTGTTTACATATTGCTTCATTTTTTGACTTCTTGAGAATATTTTCTAGCTCTATCTCTAAATGGAAATCTGTTACGAAAAAAAACTAAAAAAAATGTTACAAAACGATCAGCTTTAAAAAAGGACTCGTAACTGGAAAAAAACGAATGAAAAAGAATGTTAACAACAAATATATATTTTTCATATATAATATATATATCTGCGGAATCAGAATCAACGTTGAGTTTAAGCAAGCAAATGAGCCAATTGGAGTAAAGTACCATGCAAATTTAAATTTTTCCCATTAAATGTGACGAATGCAGCTATCGATTTTTTTGCATGCTAGCATGCTAGTTAACATTCGTGTCAGTCAGCTTATGTTGGCTCTCGTTGGCCAATAGTATCTTCCTGCCTATTCGTTTCAGCCAACATTGACTCTCACTCTAGCCAGTTGAAATGGCCGAGGAAAACTATGAAAACTGCCGTAGTTAGGTTGAAAAAACGATTATTTCCACTATCGATGGGAGTTGGAAATGCAAAGTTGATTGATGGCCTTCCCGCTAACCTGGATACATGTGCATGTAAAATTTTTTTGCAAATCCGTCGAAAATTGTGGCCGTGCATTGGGAGAAGATACACATTTGTGTTTTTTAAAAGTGCCAAAAGACATTTACCGCCGCCTGTATTACAATTTTTTATATGTGTTTTAAACTTGTCCGTCATATATATATATATATATATATATATTGATATTTTATATTTATATTATAATTGTTGAAAAAGACAATATTTTTAAATGTAAAAAACAATTTTGTGTAATAATTGAGCGTTTCGTCAAAACGCCGCGTTGTAAATAATTTCTTAAATAAATAAAAAATAATATATATATTATATGCACGAATTTAGAGAACGTTATTTTCATATGTTAACTGAAAATTGCGTCAACAATTATTCACGTGCGGAGATATTGTTTTTTATTGCTGTGAGGACGGATTCTGTTTCATTTTCTTTTTGACACTGTCGTGTACGTTTCTTTGACGATTGTAAACTCTTAAGAAAGGTGAAATAGGGAAAAAGCCAGAGTGTAGATTAATATTTGGATAATATTCAATGACGGCACTTTTTAGGATTTTCACACTGAGTGAATTATTTTCTGATTTTATGATTGTAGCATTTTAAAAAACAAAAATATGGTTGAATTTATTTGTATGTATAATTTGCATTAGCAAAATTGTATTTTGTATCGTATTTGTATCAAAAATATATATATTTTTATATATATTTCTCCTGTATATTGTTTTCCATTTTTCCTATTGTCTTTTACATTTATAAATATATTATAAATGTTTCTGTTTCTAAATAATTGCATATGTAAATTAATAATATTATATTTCATATATATATATATATATATATATATAACTATATATATATATTCGTAATTTCAGGTTCACTGTGTCATTTTAAATATTCTAATTTTATCTAATTTACTGTCAACATATCTTATTTATTTTTAGAATTTAGTAAAATTTAAGCTTAAATGCGTGACCTTCCAGAGTTCGAAAAAGACCCGGACAAATTGTTGGAAATCCTGGCAAATTTGGATTCCAAATTTTAAACTGTTTGAGTTTTTTGCGACAATTTTTTTAAATAACAGTTTTATAACTTGAAAACAGGGAAAATCTCTAAACCGTAACAATTCGGGCCGGACTTGCAAATGAAATGAAAAAATATTGACGTGCATTGAAACGCAATGTACGTACAAAAAATCATTTAAAAATAATGGCCAAAGTGACTGCTGAGTTGAATAACCATCTGAATAGTTCAGTTTCTACTAAAACTGTTCATTGCAGAGCTCCATAAGGCTGCATATTGTTGGAAGAGCCGCTGTGAAAGAAACCTCTTCTCTCCACTCGCAAAATTTCAAAAGAGGTTGAAGTGGTGCAGAAAGATCACAATGCCTGGTCTGCAGACCAATGGAAGCAAGTCATATTCTCAAACAAATCCAGTTTTCTCTTTTCCCAACTTCAGGGCGAGTTTATCATCGAGGAAGGAACGAATAAGCCCAAAGAAGCTTATAACCCTGACTGCCTTCTTTTTAACAGTGAAGCATGGAGGTGGATCAGTGATAGTTTGGGCCGCCATATCATGGAAATGTCTCAGTCCAATAGTTGCCCTGCATGGTAGAATCAACAGCAAAGATTACCTGAACATTTTGGGAGATCATGTTCATCCAATGGCCAAGACTTTATTCCCTGATGGTGACTGCATCTTCCAAGAATGATAATGATCCAATACATACCCTCGATATATATAATAATATATATGAAGAGCATGAAAGTGAGCTAATACATATGCAACATCTCCTAATCTCCAGATATCAATATTATTGGTCATTTGTGGTGCATTTTGGAAATGATTTGATTGGTTAAATTTAATATTCACTAAAAAATTATTTTTCGTGGACATAGGTTTAAAAATAATATATAAAAATATATATATAATCAATCAGGACACTCATTAGAAAACTGTAAATGTTTATTGATAGATTCTGATTTCAGTTCCACATACACACGTTTAAAAAAAAAAAAAAATACTGGATTTTAAAATTAAATACATATAAACTAATATTTTTTAAATAAAGACTTGGGTATTTTAAATCTTTATAAATATTTCAATAGTTAAACATTTTTTTAGATATAGTTAAAAAATTTTTTTTTAAAAATTTAAGATCTAAATATATATGACAGATTTTAAGTTATACGTTAATATATTAGGAATATTGACGTTCCATATCACGTGACGTCCGCGTCTCGCGACGGACGCTACTTGTAAACAAACACTAATTTTAATTTATTTGTAACAAACAGTTATTTCTGAAGAAAGATTGAGGTCAATCTGAAATATCAAATATATATATAAATAAATAAATACTTTCATAAAAAAGAAAACTATTTTTTTAATTTGGAATTTCTCTCTTCTCTCTCTCTCTCTCTCTCTCTATATATATATATATATATATATATATATATATATATATATATATATATAGTTTACATTTCATGGTGCAAAGTCATTGTTTGGAGGCTCACGCAATGTTTGGTTGAGGTATCAACTGTCCTTTCTAACTACCCTTCTTCTTTAAATTTTGGAATCAAGTGTTCAAATGTTCTTTGTGCATTTAATGGATTTATCATAAATCAATACTTATCTTATATTGTATTGAATGAACATTCTTATATCCGGAAGACGCATTCAGATTCATTACATATAAATCAATGTATTACTGAGCCATAATGAGAAGGTGAAACACAGGTTCCAGTAAGATTCCGAAGGTTTCTACGTCAGTCTGGCCAGAAGGAATTCAATTTCACGCTCGGGAATACCAGGTGCTTGTGAAACTTAGATTTCCGGGTGGTGACGAATTCTTAATGGCTCGAAATTATTAATCGAGATCGAGTTCCAATTCAAGTTGAGTTCGGACGTATTCACTTTTTAAATGCATAAACAATTTGAGAAAATTATGAATCCAAATAAAGTCTTCTCTCGTATGCTATGGATTAATTAAACAAGTCACCGGATCAATAAACCAAAATTATCTTCTTAGTCCGATAATTTAAAATATTTTCCGGCTTTAAATAACCTCCAAAAGTTAAATGATGAATATATAAACAAAAAACGAATCAACTTTCCAATTTTGGATTTATATGACCAGATCTTGATCAGAAACGATTGTGTAAATATACTGATAAAATATATATTTAGATAAAATATAGGTAAAGAGATATTGGTGTTTCGTAAAACCTTAATTCAAGACTGTGAAAAACGCTAAAAATTAAGAAATATACTAGGGCAGTTATTAAATGAAATTTTGTTCTCAAAATAAATTTTGGAACAGATGTAAAAATCCTATTGGGTCTATTCTATATTTTGAGATGAGGTATTATGTCCATTATTTACATTATTCGGACCTGGACATTATAATACCCAGAAATTCATACCGGTGGAAGGTCCTCAATAGACAAAGAGAGTGGATAAAGGCGTTGGTTTAATCCAGAGATAAGACCCAAAAATTGAGGAAATTCAATTTTTTTAAGGCAGTGGAGAACTTTCAGAGGGGAAAATTAACTTGAATAGCAAATTTGCGGTAAACTGTTACGTTATTCTAGAACAGTTTACGCTGTTGAGCGAAATAAAAAATTCAGTTCGACATTCCAACCACCGCGAAGAAATAGCGTAAACGGCCGAAACGTTATAATAAATATACTGATAAATATGAGGACAATAGTCCAAATAATGAAAATAATGTACAATCCTGTTAAATCCTTTTTACATAAAAACTCTGAATTACCTCCCCTATATTTATAATTTCTAAAGTGTTGAAACTTAAAAACGAGAAAAAAAAAATTGTTCAACAAAAACTTTGGAATGATTTTAAATATGAACCGTAAGTTTAATTTTTCTAATTTTTTTTTTTTTTTAGATTTAACAACTTATGTCTTTGAAACAATTTCAACACATGGAACAGATTAACAATCAAACAACGTGCTAAATTATCATATACTATTACGAAAATGGACGTTATAAATTTATAAATATATTTTTTTTCGCCGATTCCAACTCTGAAATTCACACAAAACAGTGACAATTTGTCAATGCAGTGATTCTTCAACAATCTTCCTGACGAGTTGCATACCCCAAATGGAAAATTATGCTTATTAACGAATCCAAATTATGAAAATGGATTCATCCCTAAAGAGAACTTTTTTATTGCTCCAAATCTTCATCGGCTTGTTCTTTTGCTCATAATCCAGAATGGGGAATGTATAGCGAACCAAATGGTCACAGGTTCAGTGCTTGTGTTATTTGAATTTTATAAAGCGCCTGGAGATTAAGAAAAATTTTCTGTACAAAATTCGATGTAACGTTGTTGTGAAGAGGTTCAATACCTTGCGCGATGGCGAATAAAGGGTCTCAATTTTCATTGCATTCTCGTGCACTGCAGCAATGTTTTCAACAACGAATAAAAATATTTGAAAATGGTGTTTTATTTCTGTCACCAACCCATATTGATTATTTTACGAACAATTTTTCCATTTATTAATTTTCCCGGTTGGTCGATTAAAATGACCATTTAAAAATCGTTTACAGTGCGCGAAATGCATTTGTTTTATTGTTAATCATTTCTGCTTTTAAAATTATTATTTCAGTTAAATCTGAAACTAAAAAAAAAAAAATCAATAGATGCACAAAGATCACTTATTTGAATTAAATTGTCTTTAAAGTTTGGAACTCTCTATATATACAGTTCTTTGTTTTTAATGTTTCAGTTCTCTGCTAATAATAGACAATTTTATAGTGGAAAGTGCCAGATCCATAACGTTTGGACAATAATTTCATACAATGAGCCCAAAACATATTCTTTAAACATGCATTCAAATATAATATATATAATATTTAATGTCTTTTTTATATGGTGGGGATCTTCATCCAACGAGATCAAAGTGTAGATATAACAAAATTGGATAGATATTAACAGACTGAAATAAATAGATAGTGGTAATCAAAAGACAAAATGAAAAAAAACTAACGCGTTTCTTTCCTGGAAGGAACTTCTTCAGAATGATAAATATAACAATAAGAAAAGGAAGAATATTTTCAATATATTAATAAAATGAATTATATATATATATATATATATATATATATATATATATATATATGATAAAATATAGTTTTAAATATGTATGAATTTATCGATGTCAAAATTGAAATTTATTTAAATATAAAAGATTGTCGCCCTCATTTTTTATTCAATGTTCATATTTTCTCCCTCACTCCCATTCTCATTCCATTTATATATATATATATATATATATATATATATATATATATATATATATATGTTAACCTTATGTATGTATGTTTGTATAAATTGCAAAAAATTCTTGGACGTCAAACAAATAGGTTCTCAAACAACATTGCAAAATAAAATAACTTATAATAATTTCCGAGTCGACCGCCAAAACATAAATTCGTTCTGGTTGTGTCGTTTTTTTGGCTTTTTCAAATTTTATTGTACTGAGATTTTTTTCTACAATTGATTCCTATTGAAAAATAGTTTCGGTTTTACGAATATTTATATTATATACAAATAAAGTTATAAATATATACTTCCTTTATGCATGTTTCATTAAATACGACAGACAAGGTACTACAGTTGAGCTTTTTATTTAATTTTTCTTGTGTTCTGACAAGAGCTTTCTTTTCTGGACAAATATAAAGTAAAAGAACTGTCCGAATGTTTATATGTTTCCGAGCGCTTTCCTTATACCTTTTTAGCCATTATCAAGGATGATTCAATTATCAGCTAATATAATTTTTTATTTATTTCTATATATATATATGTTAATTAATTTCCGAATGTTTTCTACTAGTATGTTTGTTAATCAGAACACATTTAAACACACACTCAGATTTATTATTACACTATTAGGAACATACTTATATCTGTAGAAAACACTAATATATTAACTGCATCCACTTGCAAAAAAAAACTAAAAATAATGGAAGCTCTAATAATAAAAAAAAAAAAAAACAACTCTTAACAATATTAACTATGAACAAAGCCACAATGTGCTAACCGTATTCGGAAACTAAAAACATCACTACCACACACTGAACATACATAGAACACACACACTCTACTAAGCTGATAATTGAATCATCCTTGATAATGGCTTTTAGGTATAGCCGAAAGCGCTCGGAAATATAAAACATTCGGACAGTTCTTACCCTTTGTCCAGAAAAGAAAGCTCTTGTCAGAACACAAGAAAAATTAAATAAAAAGCTCAACCGTAGTACCTTGTCTGTCGTTTTTAATGAAACATGCATATATATATATATATATATATATATATATATATATATATATATATATATATATATATTTATCCAAACAAAACAAGAATCTAACAAATACTTAGAAATAAGCAAAAATATTATCGCATATAAACTATACAAACAACAACAAATACTATAATTGTTAATGATAAAACAAACAACCCGTCAATAAAATATTATCAAATTAACGAACAGACATACTAAATATACTTCATCAAAAAAATAAACGAACAAAAACATGACAACATAAACTGATATGCGAAAATGCAATACTTTGAATAATGAGACGATGAGTGAAGACGCGATATTTGAAAAAGATTAAACTGATATAACATAAAAGGCTCTTTGATAGTGGATTATGAAACCTAAAAGAAACCAGTCATTAAAATATTTATATTTAAGTTTTCAATAGAAAGTAGGGGAATGGATCAAGATATAAGAAAACATTTAAAAAAGTCTCCATAAAACAGAATTCTATATATAAATATATAGTGATTTTCCAAGCGCAGCTCAGAAGTGGCACGAGGCCGAAAGTATGGGGCATCCAGTGAGGATCGAGCTCATTACTCAGTCATAACTGGTCTAGCAAGACAAGCTTGCTAACCATTACACCGCCTCGAGGCGCCCAAATTCTACATATATATGATGCATATATACATATATATACATATATATATTTGGTGAGTAATATAGTAAGAAAAATGAAAAAATTTCCCAGTATACAAATGTATATATATATATAAATTGGTTAATATTTTTTTATATATGCATATTCATATATATATATATATATATATATATATATATATATATATATATATATATAATGTATATAATATATATATATATAATATAATATATATATAAATATATATATATATATATAAAGTAAAGCTTAAAAAGATTTAAATATAAGTGAAAAGATGTAAAATTTATAATAAAATATATATATGTAAAATATATTGTAAATATATATATATATATATATATATATATATATATATATATATATATATATATATATATATATATATATATATATATATATATATATATATATATATATATATATATATATATATATATATATATATTTTCTGTGTGTTTGTGTGTGTGTTTGTGTGTGTAGGGGGTCTCTGTGTGTACGTTAAATATTTCTTTCGCGTGTGCGCGTTACTATTTTAAAAATATTTTCAGAAATGTGTGTGTTGGACAGATTTATAGATAGATTTTAGATTGTCTTCCAGAGAGAGAGAAAGAGATATTTCTGTTTCAGGGAATGATACGTTGTGTATAAAAATAAAAGTGATTATGTGAAAAAAATGTTGATTGCCACTTAGAAGCCAAGTTGTGAATTGAAGGTGATTTTCGATTTTGATAATCATATATAAATTGAGGAAAATAGGTCTGGCCATAGTTTTGAATTAAAGGATGCAGTTTTTCGGTTTAAATAGAGAAGAGTTTATTAAGGTGAAAATGTATTAAAAGTACACTAATTTTAGAAACCTTTCAAAACAGACAGAGAGGCGCGCCGTCGCCTCTCTCTGTCTGTTTTACAAATACTTTCATGGCAATTGCTCCGAGGAGCTGCATTCGCTGGTTCCCAGACTTCATGAATTCAAGCGCCCGACGAGGCTGTCATCCCGCTCTCACCCCTTCACTGTCGAAACTTCTAAATGTAGCCGTCTCTTCTACTCCAATAGCTTCATGTCTCGCACCTTTCGCCTGTGGAACTCCCTTTCCTATTCCAGTTTCCCTGAGAGCTATAATCTCCAGCTATTCAAATGTAATGTCAATCGACATCTCCAGTTGCCTTGATCTAGCCACTACTCTTCTCCTCATCCTTTCTTCTATCACTCCTATCTGATCTTGCTCCAAATTTTCTGTAACCCGTTGCGTCCTAGTGGCTTCCCCCCTTGCTTGCGGTGAAACGCTTAAAAAAAAAAAAAAGGGTAAATTTACGTCCACAATTAAAAGAACATAAATCTATTCGTCACAAAATTACCGCTAATAACATGTGGTACAAATAGTAAGAATATAACTAAAACTAAAATATACTTAAACGTGAATAATATAGTTGAAGTTAACATCTAAATAAATTAGATGTAAAAATTTACATTTAAATACCGACCGGCTTTGTGTCGTCAACGTTTCGATGTCAACCGGCATTCTTTGTCTATCTTCAAAATTTCAAAATTTTCACCTTTTTATATAAAAGGACACATTCCATTAATAAAACTGTTATATTTCTGAAGATATAACATTTTATATATCCGGTTGAGATATGGATAGATATGATAAAGTAAAAAAAAAAAAAAATTAGAGGAGGGTATTATAACGTGGAAAAAAGTTTTTTTTTAATGAAGTTTATGATAAAGTGGAAAAAGTGTTTTTAGGGGAAGCTATGATAAATTGGAAGAAGTTTTTAGAGAAAGCTATGATAAAGTCGAAAAAGATTTTTAGGGAAAGCTATGATAAATTGGAAAATGTTTTTTATAAGAATGATATGATAAGGTGGAAAAGGTCTTTTACGGAAAGCTATGATAAAATGAAGAGGGATTTTTAGAAGAATGATATGATAAAGTGGAAAAAGGTTTTTTAGGGAAAGCTATGATAAAGTGAAAAGGTTTTTTTTTTTTAGGAACGGATACGATAAAGTGGAAAACCTTTTTAGGGAAAGCTACGCTTAAGTGAAAAACGTTTTTTAGGGACAGCTATGATAATGTGTGAATTGATTTTAGGTAATGCTATGATAATGTGTAAAATGAATTTAGGTAATGCTATGATAAAGTGGAAAATGTTTTCGTGTGTCGTTTTTCGTTCTTTAATTAAAAGAGAAAGCTAGTTATAAAGATGAAACTGTGTAGTGAACGCTTTAATTGATACATTATCCCCAGTAAATTTACGTGCAGGTTTTTACAACATTTCACCTTTCTTGATCTTCTGCTATGACAATGTGGAACATTTAAAGACAAAAGTGATAAAAACACAAAGAAAAGAAAAATTAAATAAAATCGGTTAAATAAAATCAATTTAAATTTTAAATTCTCAGCGTCCCCTTGCCTTCACGCGCATGTCTAGTTGCATCTATGTAAACAAAACTTTAAAATAAAATATGATCTCTCATATGACCTAATTTCAAAAAAATCTCGATATCGATTAAAAAGCGTCACCACATACTTGGGGTGACAAATTATTTTTCCAAAAACAAAACTTTTCTCACAGTCATAGTGTTTTGACCCCAGTTTGAGGGGTTAACTATTTACCCATTGTTGGGATCCTAACAGGTGCTATCACCCCAGGTCAGAGTAGACGTGGGGGTTACAACAGTTAAAGAGGTGGCTGAAGGTTGTAATCTACTGATCAGAGGCCTTATTACTGGGAGTAGTTTATCGTCATACCCAGGACGCAGACGTAGTTTATCGTCATACCCAGGACGCGGACGTAGTTTATCGTCATACTTAGAACGCGGACGTAGTTTATCGTCATAGACAAGACGCCCGAAATATTAGAAACAGAGATAGAAGCGCCTTTACATATCCGGTTGAGATATGGATAGCTATGATAAAGTAAAAAAAAAAAAAATTAGAGGAGGGTATTATAACGTGGAAAAAAGTTTTTTTTAATGAAGTTTATGATAAAGTGGAAAAAGTGTTTTTAGGGGAAGCTATGATGAATTGGAAGAAGTTTTTAGAGAAAGCTATGATAAAGTCGAAAAAGATTTTTAGGGAAAGCTATGATAAATTGGAAAAGGTTTTTTAGAAGACTTATATGATAAAGTGGAAAAGGTCTTTTACGGAAAGCTATGATAAAAGGAAGAGGGATTTTTAAGTTAATCATTTAATACGGAATTCGTCCAACTGTGGCATCAATCACGTCTTTCATTCCTCAAGGAATTGACTCGTACAAGTTCTGGCTGGTTGCCCGGGGAATTTTGAAGTATTCTTCAAATAAAATCTGCTAATCAATTTTTCAGCGACGATGGAAAGTCTTCAAATCTAAAATGGTGTTGTTAATCCAAAGAATTTTTACGATTTTTTACTAAATGGAAGATATTGAACTAAGGTCGAAAATTTGTTTATTAAAATGGCCACTGGTCAAAAAGATTCCCTTACCAATTTCCAAGCTGGTTGAATCTAATAAAAGTCTTTTACAACTCTGATCCTAACTAGGTCCCCGAAACCAGTCCAAATTTTCAAAAATAAGATCAAATATTTATGCGGATAAAAACCATCCATAACAGTTAACCCTATCACTATTTCCATGGTTAGTGTTCAGACGAACTATATTCGTTAGTTTCCAAGTTGAAGATGTTCACCAAAGTTGGTCGAACCAAACCTTTCCCTTTGTATTCCATTCGGAAGATGTAAGCTTCACTTGAGCAGCTCCTTCCTGCGAACTGGGAAAGAGGATGTTTTCTCGATCACTACAATCTTAACCTGTTCAAGTCTAGCATTAACCGTTATAAGCCTCACATATCTACATTAACTTCTGCCTCTTAACCCTCTACCTCGTGTGGCTCCCGGGCCTTGTACAAGGTGAAACGCACTGTAAAAAAGGCCTTTATATAATTGTGTTATACAGAAGGATGCTTAAGAATATTCATGCATTATTCTAATGATGAAGTTTGAAAGGAAATGGGAACTAGAAGGATATTTATATTCGGTTGGTGCAAAAATAATTTCGTTTTCTAACATATGTTACTATCTGAGAAAACGAAATTATTTTTGCACCAACCTAATACATAGAATAAGAAGGAGATTTCTGAAATATAATAAGGAAAACAGGCTTGGAAAATTTAACACTCACAGGACAGACTCTCCGCAAGAGTGATACAGGGAAGCAGCGATTAACCTACTTAACAAGCTTCTGTAAATGGATGGCTGAACAGGGATTGGGACGGATAATAATAATAATAATAATAATAATAATAATAATAATAAATCTAAAACTAATTTATTTCTTGCAATAAACCAGAGTCTTTTCACTAGGAATTTTCACAAATATCATACATAATAATGTGGATCCAAAATGCAGGTTCTGTGACAAATACCAAGAAACAATAGACCATCTAATCTCAGGATGTTCTATACTTGCCCCAAATGAATATAAAAATCGTCACGATAGAGTGGATTACACTGGACAATGTGCAAACACTTTGGAAAATGTGTAAGCAAACACTGAAAAACATCGGCCAGCGCCGGTTACAGAAATAGAAGATGTCACCATTCTGTGGGATTATACCATCCAGAAGAAAAAGAAGAAATAGGCCGGACATTATTGTCAAAAACCAGAAAGAAAAAACTTGACTAATTGATATGATGGATTGTAAATAGAACCAAGGAATTTGAAAAACTATCAAAATAATAAAGACCTGGAAATTGAAATAGAAAAATGTGGAAATAGAAAACAAGAATAATACCAGTGGTAATAGGTCAAAATTATATAAAAATGGAACAAAACAACACATTGAAAGAATCCTTCCCCAGCTTAAGAGACATACAGAAAATTGTCTTATTAAGTACAGCACACACACTAAGGAGAACTTTGTCTATGTAACGCTAGCAACTTCATCGGAATGAAAAAAAAAAAAATTAACATGAAATGTGGTCACCACGACCTGCCTTAGGTCTTTCCGCAGACTTGGTAGGTAGTGGAAATCGAATGATGATGATGATGACAATAATAATAATAATAATAATAATAATAAAAATAATAATAATAATAATAAAACGGACACTGATTGGTAGCTAGAAAGAATAGGAATTTTGTGTAAAGTCATGATCACTCACATCCTGTAAGTACCCTTCTATACAAGAAGAAGAAGAAGAAGAAGAAGAAGAAGATGATGATGATGATGATTTGAAAACCGATTAATAGCAAAACCACTTTACTTAGACTTTAGGCTGAGGTCAAAATGTAGTAACTACCTTCGGGCGGATAAACTATATTTCGTCTTCGGAATGAACACAACAAATAAGTGAGATGCCTGGTCTCGGCATTCCAACCCTGTAGGATGTGGGAGATCATGACTTACCACAAATTTTTACCCTTGTAGAAGGTAAACATTACTGTAAAAAAAGACATGATGAAAGGTTGCACATTGCTTTGAGCACGTATTGAAACTCAGTTTTACATTAATTGCTAGGTCTGCTGCTAGGAAAATTGGATCCCTGTGTCGTGCAAGACAATTTTTCCCCTGAATCTATCTTACATATTTATAAGTCTACAATTCGTCCATGCTTTCTATATCGTTACCATATCTGGTATAGTTGTCCTGTTATATATTTAGAGATTCTTGATTAAAATACAAAGAAAAATCTTCAATGTTATTGGTCCTGACCTGTCATCTCGGCTTCAGTCACTTTCCCCAACGCTGTAATGTAGCTTCCCTGTGCCTTTTCTGTAAATACTTTCATGGTAATTGATCTGATAAACTCCTTCTATGCTACCTAGACTTTATGAATTGAAGCACGGTACGTGATTGGCTGCAAGGTCTCATCATTTTACAGTAGAAATAGTTGGATGTAACCGTAAGTTCTATGCTAACAGTTTCTTCTATTGCACTTCTCGCTTGTGAATCTCTCTTGCGGCTTCTCCCTTGTACAGGGTAAACATTACTGTTAAAAATATACAATGAAAGGTTGCACATTGCTTTGAGAACGTATTAAAACTCAGTTTTACCTCAAATGAAACTCATGAATACGATTCGTCACTAGAGAAGCTGGAAAAATGTTTGGCTCATTATAGCACTTCAGAAAGTAACTGGCTCTAATCTGTCATCCTCTGCATTTGCAAGAATTAGATTAAACCAGAAAAGGACTATTTCTGCCATATCTGACAAAACTATTGATACTGTCATATTTTCAGCTAAACAATCTTAGCTTCCCAGGTTTGACAGAGTTCTAAAGCGTTTACTTAACCTCTTAGGCGATTAATTATTTTCTACCTTACAATCAACAGATGGAACGTCGCAAGCCTAACGCTACTCTTTCGCTATTCTCAAGGTAAATGTTTAGACATGCTATATTCCTCAGTTCCAGCATTTCAGAACCTTGCAGCTAAGATCCGCCGTGCCACGTCCAAAGGATCCAATCATTACCTCGTATTCCATTGGTACGAAGAAAGTGTCATTTAGACGGCTTTTTCCCAAGAACCGCTACTTTTTGAAACTAACCCGTGAGAGGATGCTTTCCCAAAGACTACAATCTTAACGTCTTCAAGTCTTGAGTCAAACTTGATCTATCCTACTTCTAATCGTAATCTAAAATTCTTACGCCCATTAAATAATTCAGTAAGCCTCTACGTTGAGTGGCTCTTGGGACTTGAATGAACAATAGGATAATAAAGGTAAGTAAATACAAGTAAATACCAAAACAGTCATATTTTTAGCCTCGTTAGCCTTCATATAGCCTCGTTTGAGGGATGCTTTGTGACTGTGTAAGGAATCTGTAATTTGTCTATTAAGATTTGACAAATACTAGAAATTTCAGATGGCTACAATCATAACCGTTTCAAGTTTGGGGTCAGCTTTGATCGAACCTAAATATAATATACAATTCATTATTTTCTTGGGGTACAAAATTTTATTATGGAAATAAAGACGGCAAGACGAGCTTTACCATACATGATTAAAAAAAAAGACAGGCCTCCCTCTGTAAACAGAGGGAATGCCTGCTAGGGCTTGACATGATTTCCATCTGATCTTTCCACCTTTATTTTATCACATTCTTCTCATGTTTTTATGTTTTATATTGCAATATTTAGTCTTCCCTCGATTTCAGTTCCGTTGAGTGAGGGTGAAACCGGTCGGCTGGTCAATTTTTTTTAATTTAATCATGAATGGTAAAGCTCGTCTTGCTGTTTTTATTTCTATAATGTACAATTCTTATGTCCATAAAACAACCCACTGCATGAAGCCTCTACTTTGAGCGGCTCTTGGGACTTGTATTGAGTAAAGAATAACATAAAAAACGTAGGTAAACATAGGTCAATACCAAAACTATTGATACAGTCATATTTTCAGTTATATATAGCCTCGTTTGAGGGATGCTTTCTGCCTGTGAAATTATTCTGTAATTAGTCTATTAAGATTTGACAATTAATAAGGCTTTATTTTAACGTGGCTTTAAAAGTCAAGAGGCACCAAATGAACAAGTGTTCTGACTGGCAGACACCGTTTATAGTCGCTTGGTGGGTGACAAATAAGAAAGAGGAAAAAGCGTTGGAGTAGAAAGAGGGGGAGGTGGTAAATGTGTTATTAGCACTGACTCTTATGGTGTCGGGAGCAGGACAGGCGATCTGCCAAGCGCTGAGCAGGAACTTCGTCGGCCTTCAAGTTCTCCTTGAAATTCACCTGTGTAATTATGGAAACTTTATCTAAATCCGTCACTTATAACTAATGTCGCCTTCACGTCTCTAACGAAAAACAAAACAAACAAAAAAATGACAGTGTAAAAAATAGAGTGAGCAGTGGCAGAAAGAGAGTAACACTTTAAACGTGGGTGAAAAAGAAAGATATGATGAAAGAAAAGGTAAAACAAAAACAGAGAGGGGTACCCAGACGAGAGAAAAGAAAGTATACTTACAAAACTTATGGCAAACCTGAGGGCGAGGAGTAGAGAAAAATAAAAGTATGGAGGAGAGAAAGGCGCATGAGGGAGAGTAAGGTGTGTAGGATAGATTGGATTTTGTCCAATGCTTCTGTTCTGGACCAACGACAATGTTGTATTATCACATTTAAGCCCGACAGATTAAATGCTATTTATCTGGTTTTTCTTTCTTATCGCCTTTCTTATTGTTCGGAAATTCACTTTCGTTCTCTCTTTCTTTATTTTTTGAGTGTTCTTTCTCTCATGTTTCCTCTTTTTCCTTTCCTTCGGACATTGATTTTCTGTCTTTCCTTCTTTCTACTTTCGGCCACATCAGATTGAAACACCGAACCCAGTAGGAACACCTAAGTTAAGTAACGTCGTAGTACCTAAATAGATGAGCGATTAGGAATACGAGGCGCTGTAAATTTGGACGTTCGGGTGGTGTAAGATAATGGCTCGGAATTGTTAATCGGAGAGCAGAGTTCCAATTCCTGTCGGCTTCGTTATATTCAGTTACGCGCAAGAACACTTGAGAAAGGTATGAATCCATATCTTCTCCCCCAGTTATGGGTTAATGAGTAAGAATTGTATCACTAAACAATTATTATCTAAAAAAAATTATTATAATCCAAAAATATTTTCTGGTATTAATAATCTGCAAAGGTTTGATAAGCCATATAAAACAAGTCAATCAATCCAAACAATTCTTTTTTTCCTTCTTTCTTTCTTTTTTCGAACATTGACAATCATTCAACCTTTTTTCCTTAACATTGTGTGTCTTTAGTTTCTTTAGCTTTTGAATAATACTTTTCAAACATACATACTTTCTTGGTGATATTAGTTCTCAAATCGATATCTATGCTGATAACACAACCATTATTTCCTCTCTTAATAGTAAGTCTAAGCGGTTCATTAAGGTCAAATTGGCAGCTGATTTAAAAATAATTTACAATCTTAACCTAGGCAAAGAATGGCTTGTTAATTTTAATGTCTCCAAAACGAAACGATGGAAGGTAAAATGTGTTCTCTCAGGCGACTAAATGAGCACGGTTCAAGGTACCATAGCGTAAAGTTCATCAGAACAATTACCATGAAAGTGTTTACACAAAAGACATAGATAACTTACATTAAGGCGGTGGAAACGGGACTGAAACTGTGATGCCAGGTCAGGACAAATAAGATTGCAGATTCTTCTTTGGATTTTATCAAGAATCTCTATCTATAAAAGGCAGGATGTGTGTGTGTGTGTGTGTGTGTGTGTGTGTGTGTGTGTGTGTAACGAATGCACGGCCGCAATTTTCGACGGATTTGCACCAAAATTTACATGCACATGCTCCAAGTTAGCGAGAAGGCCAACACCGACATTGCATTTCCCAACTCCCATCGATAGTGGAAATAATCAATTTTTTCATGCTTCTACGGCAGTTTTCATATAGTTTGCGGCCATTTTCTACTGGCCAGAGTGAGAGCCAATAGCTGGCTGCCACGAATAGGCAGGAAGAATCTATTGGCCAGCGTGAGAGCCAACAGCTGACTGACACGAATGTCAACTAGCATGCTAGCATGCAGAAAAAAATCGATAGCTGCATTCGTCACAAGTGGGAAAAATTTAAATCTGCATGACACTTTACTCCAATTGGCTCATTCGCTTGCTTAAACTCAACGTTGATTCTGATTCCGCAGAACTGGGTTGGGTGTGAAAAAATATTTGTTGTTAATATTCTTTTTTCATTCGGTTTTTCCAGTTACGAGTCCTTTTTTAAAGCTGATCGTTTTGTGTTCATTTTGTTTAGTTCTTTTTTCGTCACAGATTTAATGTTTAGAATAGAGCTTAGAAAAAATTCGCAGTGTGAGGTAGGCAAGAAGTAAACCATGTAGCAACATCAGCACGGCAAAGGGCACTCCTTTAAAGGCAAGGAAGGGCAAAAATATTTTAAGTGATAGCGATTGCTGTATGGGTCGTACGATTTTTGAATCAAGCACGGGCAACGCCGGGCCATGCTGCTAGTACATTAATAAAGATTCGTGAGACTAGCTCGCTATGTTTAACTCTATTCGAGGTACTTTTTCTTTTATTGATAACGCACACCCATACACACACACACACACACATATATATATATATATATATACAGGATGTATCAAAAATACGATTACAAATTTTGTGGGCGGGTTCCTCACACCAAAACAACGACAAAATTTCATATAATCATATGTACACAAATACTTGGTTTTTGAGTTATTAAATTTAAAGTTTACGGTAGACGCTGTTAAAAGTTAAATCAAAAAAAATATTTTTATAAATTTCAGGAGGGGTTCGTAACACCAAAATAAGGGAAAATGTCCATATAAACATATGTCCAATATAGCATCGTTGTACCTCAACACAGCAACTCGGGACAAATGCTGAAAATGTCCCCCGACAGCCTGTAGATTGTGTTCTTCGTGGTCAAGCGTACGACCGGATCTCGGCCTTCATCGATCCATAGTTTGTGTTGCCGCAGATCCTGTCTCAGCAACGGGACGATAAACAGCGGCAAAGGTTGAATAAATTGGCTGCCTTCGGTCTAGCGTCCATCACCATCCGCGCGGCCGTATGTAAAATCATATCTGGCTGCTCACGATATGAATGTCCTGCCATTATTAAACGGAACACTTCTCAGTTAACTCACTGCTACACACGTTAAATGTTGATGACACACTGGCCACAAATGTATACGAATGACAAATGTAACCTAGTCTACATGGTAACACAGCGACTTCTATCGTAAACTTTCTTTAAACTTAATGACTTAAAAATGTTGAATTTGCGGACATACGTTTATATGGACCTTTGTCTTTGTATTGGTGCGTGAAGAACCGCCCCCAAATTTTGCAAAAAATTTAAAAAAGTAAAA
This sequence comes from Acanthosepion pharaonis, assembly GCA_903632075.3. Taxonomy (NCBI): domain Eukaryota; kingdom Metazoa; phylum Mollusca; class Cephalopoda; order Sepiida; family Sepiidae; genus Acanthosepion; species Acanthosepion pharaonis. The sequence goes on along the minus strand of CAHIKZ030001781.1, from coordinate 182,412 downwards.
AATTATCAGCGCATGCAGTTATATAAATATTATGGCGAAAATGCGGATAATGTGTGACATACTCTCATATTCCTAAGGAATTAATGGATTTCAATTCCAATTCGACATTATTTTTTATGTATCTAGGTATGCACGTATTTTTTAAATCATCTCACCCCAAGCAAGGCAATAAAGCCACTAAAATGCGCAGGGGTTTCTACGTGTTAGAGAATATGATAAAAAATACTATTAAGAAGAGAGAACAATAAAAGACACAAGATAACGATTGACATTGAATTTAAAATTTTGAAGATCAAAGTTGATTGGGAAGTAAGAAGCCGGAAGAGAGATCCACAAACGAGAAGAAACTATTAGCATAGAACTTACGGTTGCATCTAGCCATTTCTACTGTAAAATGATGAGACCTTGCCACTAATCTAGTACTGAGCTAAAATTCATAAAGTCTAGGTATCATAACGGCTAGAGCAATTATGAACGAAAAACCTTGGGGTGTTGAGCTAAAGGGAAATAACTGAGACATCTGGAAGAGGCATGGCACATAGAACTAGAACAATCCACCCTGGGGGATAAAATGTAGGGTTCGGTTCGAAATTCCAATCACCTGATGAAGGCCGGATCGTACAACGGCCGAAACATTTTGAATATGTCAATGAAGATGAGGATAACAGTCCGAATAATGTAAATAATGCAAGTAATCATAATATCACATAAGACACAATGGGTTACCGCGTGTGAAAGAGTAAAAATAAAGAGAAACATTATTAAGGAGTGAGAACAATAGAAAAGTGACCAAGAAGACAGTAGAAAACGATTGATATTGCATTTGAATTTTTAAAGATCAAAGTTGGCTGGAAAGAATGGAACCGGAAGAGAGATCCACAAGCAAGAAGTGCGATAGAAGAAACTGTTAGCATAGAACTTACGGTTACATCTAGCCATTTCAACTGTAAAATGTCGAGACCTTGCCGCCAATCTAGTACCGTGCTTAAATTCGATTAAAGTCTAGGTACCATAGCGAAGCGCTCATACGAATAATTACCAAAAAGCACAGAGAAGCTACATTACAGCGGTAGGAAAGTGACTGAAGCCGAGATGACAGGTCAGGACCAATAACATAGCAGATTTTTCTTTGTATTTTAATCAAGAATCTCTAAATATTTAGCAGGAAAACAGGACCAGATGTGGCAGCGATATTCAAAGCAAGGACAAATGGTAGACCTACAAATATGGAAGATAGATTCAGGGAAGAAAAATTGTCTAGCATGATACAGAGAACCAATTTTCCTAAAAGCAGACCTAGCAATGGATTCAGTATAATCTTTCCACCTCATGTCAACGGAAAATAAAGTTTGTCCGACAATGTCTAATGTGTCACCCTCCTAGAGGTTAGCATCAGCCATGCTGTGGAAGGCGGAAAGGCATCTCTCAAACGATTAAAAGAAAGCGGATTTATTTTAAAATTAACAAACCATTCCTAATCCATTTAACAGATCAAATACAATTTGACCTTATCGGACCGCATATATTTACTCTTAAGACAGGAATAAATGGTTGTGTCATCTGCATAGACATCGAGTTGCCACAAGGACTGTCGTTTATGAAAATTAGGATTGTCGTAGGTCCTGATGATAACCTCTATGAGTGTTATTCATTGCACCTTCTCGGAGTAAGGTTTTCAACTGACATTGTATCAACTGCTACGTCTGCTGATAGAAAAATTGGATTCCCGTGTCGTGTTAGACAATTTTCTCCCCAGAATCCATCTCACATATTTACAAGGCTACTACTCGTCCTGCCTTTGAATACTGCTGCCACATTTGGCTTGGTGCTCTATTTAGAGACTAGCAGCCCGTGCTTCATTCAAAAATCATACGACTCATACACCAATTGCTATCACTTATCTTAAAATATTTTTGCCCTTCCTTGCCTTTAAAGGAGTGCCCTTTGCCGTGCTGATGTTGCTACATGCCTTAATCATTGCCTATATCACACTGCGAATTTTTTCTAAGCTCTATACTAAACATTAAATCTGTTACGAAAAAAGAACTAAACAAAATGAACACAAAACGATCAGCTTTAAAAAAGGACTCGTAACTGGAAAAACCGAATGAAAAAAGAATGTTAACGACAAATACTTTTTCACACCCAACCCAGTTCTGCGGAATCAGAATCAACGTTGAGATTAAACATCGAATGAGCCAACTGGAGTAAAGTGCCATGCAGATTTAAATTTTTCCCACTTGTGACGAATGCAGCTATCGATTTTTTCTGCATGCTAGTTAACATTCATGTCAGTCAGCTGTTGGCTCTCACGCTGGCCAATAGAATCTTCCTGCCTATTCGTGGCAGCCAGCTATTGGCTCTCACTCTGGCCAGTATAAAATGGCCGCAAACTCCATGAAAACTGCTGTAGAAGCGTGAAAAAAATCGATTATTTCCACAATCGATGGGAATTGGGAAATGCAAAGTCGGTGTTGGCCTTCTCGCTAACTTGGAGCATGTCCATGTAAATTTTGGTTCAAATCCGTCGAAAATTGCGGCCGTGCATTCGTTACACACACACACACACACATCCTGCTTTTTATAGATATAGATTCAACTTTTTCGCTGCCACAGAGTTTCGGTCTTGTAAGACTACTACTAGCTTTTTAAATATTTCAAAACAGCAGAAGAAATTTGTTAGAAAAATGAAAAATTACTACCATTCTGATATGTCTGTGACAAGACTATGGTCAGATGAGTGGCAATGACATCAAATGTTGGGGGAAACGGATTTATATACAGACATCAGGATTCTGCATGTGTAAATGTTGTGAGCCAATTCACATATCTTGGTCCGATTACCAGCAAATTGAGCCGTACAAACAAGGCCGGAACAGCCTAAGAACTATTTGGAAAGACAAAATTTCAGCCTGGTAACAAAGACGAAACTATACCCCGGTGAATCGTGTGCATTAACAGGGGCAGATTGGCCACTTTTCTCAATATTTCATTAAATCTATGTGCAATATCTGTCTATATCTCTGAGATGAGGTATTATAATTACTTACATTATTTACATTATTCGGACTGTTATCCTCATCTTCATTGCCATATTCACAACGTTCTCAAGGACACATGGCCCAGTGGATAAAGGTGTTGGTTAGATCCAGTGACTAGAGCAAAGCGTTGTGAGTTCAATACCAGGGTACGGCAAAACTTAAAACTTAGAGATTTGACTTAAAAGGGAAATAACTGAGACATCTGGAAGGCACGTGAAAATAGAACAATTTTTTTCGAAATTCCCATCCCCTGAAGAAGGCAGGAACGTACAACGGCCGATACTATGTGAACATTGCAACAAAGATAACAGTCCAAATAATGAATATTTACCTATTCCATCAAAAATACATGTATTTCTTATTGCTGAGACCTACTTCGAAAAATAAAGAAATATATTTATAGGTTTATCTACAAGTCAGAGGTAGTCAGTAAATAGCATCTGTTTTTTTTTGTTTTTTTTTCACGGGAAGTTTCTTTGTCAGAAGAAAAGGACTCCGTCACCATATCAGTGCCTGAATACAATTAAACAAGCTTAAGAGCGATGACATTGTCAGGTTATCTTTCCCATGACACACGATTGCTACCATTCCATTTCTTATTGCACCCCTAAGGGTCAAATTGATTACGAGACCCATAACTCTATACCAAGAAGGCTGACTATGAATTTAACTTGAAATCTTTGATCATTTATTTTTAGTTCTGAAGGGGTTAAATTTACTATCTACAGCCATTTGCAAAATTAAAATTTAACATGTACAACTATTTCTGTCTGAATTTCCGATTGAAGGTGACGATAACAACCGTGATAAAGATATCATTATTTACATGATTTATATTCGAAATATTTTCCTCATCTTTGTTGTTTTTATCACAACGTTTCTGCTGTTATGCTCTCCGGCCTTCCTCAGGTGTTTATCAATCTGAATAATCTACAAGGAATTCCGAACTGAACCATTTATTCAATCTGCGGTGTAGTTGACTGTTCTCATTCCACTGCTCATGTCTAGAGATATCGTCTAATTATTATGTTACTTAATACTATTTACACTTCGATTACACTTGAGTACCTAGTGTGTAAAAGCATTGGGTTGTGAATTTGGTGACATAGTGGTTGAGAGTTCAATGCCTGGATTGGGCATTGTGTACTTGTATTTAGTGGAAAAGGGCAAGGAATAACTAAACAGTACTAACATTGGCAATAATGATGCTAGTTTAACTGCAAAGCTTATCATATACTAATTCAGCAGAGAGCTCTTCCTGCTGAGATAATCTAATTTAACACTTAAGTAATCACACAGTATAATTTTAAGACTCGTAGTTTCATTAAAAGGGAAATAAAATTCCATAGAGGTTTTCCTTGTGGACATTATAATAAAATTATATTTCACACATATAATATATCGCTTTCTGTCAGTAACACTAGAAGTAATTTTGTTGGTATTTTTTTTTTTTTTGGTTTAAACAAGATTTTGTATTATTTTCTGGGTTAGTCAAGTACCATACGCGATACACGCTTGGGCGATCATGGCTCTTTCGATTTACGACTAATCAGGCAGACGATTTTCGCGCAGAAGGTCACCATTTCTTTTTGCAGTAGACTGGTTGCCAATCAAGGCTATAGAATTGTCCTGCTATTCAACTCATAGCTGTGGAAGGGAGTAGATATGGATTCATACCTTTCCTAAGGATATTTGCGTGTAAATGATTATAAAGAACCTGACCGGAATTCGAACTCAGCTCTCTGATTTCTCATTCCGAACCGTTATCCATTACTTTATGTGTCATGTCCCCTCAGGACGTAGGCGATCATGGCTCTCCACAATGTCCTGCCATTTGTAGAACTTAATAGATTTTTTCTTTTTGTTATTTCTCCTAAACCCTGATAATCTGATACTAACTATGCGTTGTTTTCCTTTGTCCCTCTTGCTCGCTTCCTGTCCTGTGAGTATCAGATTTTCCAAGCCCTCATTCCTCATTATGTGCTCCAGAAATTTCAACTATCTCTTCCTGATGTTAAATATAAGTTTTCTTTTTGTTTCGATTTTCACTAAAACCTCGTCTATCCCTGGTATCCTCAGCATCCTTGAGTAGAACCACATTTCTGTTGCTTCAAGACTCTTTTTCATCTTTGACAAAATTGTTCAGCATTCACTGTCATTTACGAGGATAGACATCACGTAAAAGTTCAGTACTCTTTTCTTTGTGTCTAACGAAATTTTTCTGTTTCTTAATACTCTGCTTAGCTTTCGGAATGCATCTTTGACCATCCCAATGCGTCTTCAAATCTCAATGACGCACTTACCGTCCTCTGCTAGAACACTTACCAGATATTTACATTTTTCCACTTGCTTGATACACAAAGTATTTCCAATTTGTAATTTGCACTTTGGGTTCATCCTTTTGCTAACAACCATGCATTTTGTCTTCTTGCAGTTGATGTTTATTCGTTTCTTTTCGCTTTCTTTCAACGCCTGCAAGTATAATCTCTCTCTCTCTCTCTTTTATTCTGAAATATTGTTAGAGACTGGTGAAATGAAATAATACATTCATAGATGAACATATGTAGAGATTTGCTTTAGTGACAAAAAAAAAAAAAAAAATGATACTGCTCTTTTTTCATTCGGGTCAACTTTGACCTGACCTAAAATAGAAAAATACGTTATTCAGAGAAATGACACCTCGGTCGGTAAAATAGTCAAAACATTGATTTCTTTTTGGACCAATCATTTGCTTGGAGTTATAAACGAGCAAGGCCCTTTTGGCAATGCTATCCTGTTTGACGAGAAAAATTACATCGCGTAAGACACGTGCAAAGGACGCAAAACAGTTTAAAAAGGTAACAAGGTTCTGATTTTGAGTTACATCCCGGGAGGAAATCTAGAATCTACGTCGCAAACTTTGACATTTTTAACGAAACTGTGACTTGGACAATAAGGAAGGATTTAAGAAGAAACAACTCACTTAAATTATAAAACGCGAAATGATTTTAAACATAGGATATAATAAAGAAATTGTTTGAGCATCAATAATAAGATACTGGATTTAAAAACAGACACACATACACATATATATATATATATATATTGTTTATACGTTATTTTTATAGATACGAATATTTAAGTAAGTGCTCTGTTTATAATAAAAAATATTGACAACATTTACCGGTCTGAATGTCTGAGAGATCTCAAAGAAAATATGCGTCCTCCGACAGGAATCGAACCTAGTCTAGTATTTGAATGATGCTGCTTCAGATTGGAAGAAGCATGGTGTGTCCTGGCTGTAAATGTCTGAACTGATGGAACTAACGAATGGGGTTCATCTAAACATTTGCCATGGAAATAGCGATAGAGCGGCAATAGGCTTGCAACGTTGTGTCTGTGAGGGAAAAATTTGTAGAGGGAAAAACAAATATTCTCCAACAAGCCTGAGTAAACAATTTTTAATTGTATCAAGTCTGAAAAGTGGGGATTGGGTCGCCCCAGCCTACATAATGCAGTAATACTTCAAAGACAAAGCATGGCGGATAGTGTTAGGTACATTCTGCAGTGATAGAATATTTAAAAGCATCCTGACGATTTACAGATTTCTTCTTGAATTAAAGCTGTAAAAAAGGCGTTTTACAGAAATAGATGATTGAAATTTTACTTCACGTTCGAATGACTCGCCATTTAAGCCTTGACTTGAGTAAATCTTTATTTTTATTACTAGAAAACATTGCCAAGAATTCAAAGTATAGTCGATATTTACTAAGCTTAGCTTACGTCGGTTCGAGGTAAAACAGGGCGACATGAGATACGAACATTCTGTTACAACAATTCTTTCGTGTATGAAGATCTGCCTTAAAAATTATTGAACAAGAAAATGAAACGTTTTCTCTGATATCCTGACAAGTGATACAGAGAGAAACGAATACATTGATACCGACTATCTATCCAAAATTTCGTACAGCGTTTTTTTTTTTTTTCTAAGATATGCACATAAATATTTAGGCATTTATTTTCGCTTTTGTTTATAAACTTAATTCTTGAAAAATTAAAATAAAATTACATACAGGGTGTGGCAAAAGTAATGTCATTTTTTTTTTTTAAACTTTTATTCAACAAAATAAATCACAACAGTTTAAGATGGTTTAAGATTAACTCTGGCTTACGCGTTCGGGAATGGTTAAATGTCAATTTCGAGCTGAGGCAGATAGGACGACGTGGAGCAATTGAGTGGCCATTACGGTCTACGATGTAACACCACCAGACTTTTTCTTGTGGCGTGTACGAAAATATGTTAAATAATTTGTTAATCATAATCAACTCATGTTTTGATGTGACAATGTTTATAAATTGCAGATTACGTTTCGATTTGATATAGTCTTAAACAACGTTCAACTGTAAAGCTTCTGCGGAAAAGAAATTTTTCGATTTCGTATTACGTCCGGACATTCAGTAGGTCTTACAATGGTAAATCTGGTTGTTAAAAATTGGTAAATCTGGTTGTTAAAAATTGGTAAATCTGGTTGTTAAAAATTGGTAAATCTGGTTGTTAAAAATTGGTAAATTTGGTTGTTAAAAATATGTAAATCTGGTTGTTAAAAATTGGTAAATCTGGTTGTTAAAAATTGGTAAATCTGGTTGTTAAAAATTGGTAAATTTGGTTGTTAAAAATATGTAAATCTGGTTGTTAAAAATGGTAAATCTGGTTATTAAAAATTGGTAAATCTGGTTGTTAAAAATTGGTAAATCTGGTTGTTAAAAATGGTAAATCTGGTTGTTAAAAATTGGTAAATCTGGTTGTTAAAAATTGGTAAATCTGGTTGTTAAAAATGGTAAATCTGGTTGTTAAAAATTGGTAAATCTGGTTGTTAAAAAATATGTTCTAAAAGTAGGTAACTATTTTTTTATGAAAATCTAAGTAGAATTTCAGTACGTATAATTATATACAGTATGCGTCAAAATTAACGCCCTGTTTTAACTTATTAACTTTTACTGAACAAAAATAAATTACAGCATTTGCAAATGGTTTAAGATTAACTATGGCTTACGCGATCGGGAATGATTAAATCTTTATTTCTAGCTGAGGCAAATAGGACAGCTTGGAACAGTTAAGTGACAATAGCGACCACCAGGGTCTTTTCTTTTCAGAGTCTTTTTCCTGTGGATGGTAGTGAAAGACTTTTTTTCACAGGCTTAGACCGAAAAGACTTCTTGAATTAAATCAAGCACTCCCTGATACATTTTCTGAAATTAATGTAGAAATGTGTCAAATGGTTTGTTGAAGTGTTGCTGATAGGGTTCAGCTTCGTATTTGAATATTAGGGCAGGTTGATTTATTCATTGTTTTAGATAATCAATATTGCGCTCAGTGTAAAATCTGGGGTTTGATGTGATCAGTAGTGACACCGAAAATTAGATTCATAGCCTTTACAAATTTTTGAGCATTTAGTTTTAAATCTCATCTGAAAGAATACCTAATTTGGTAGGTTTTTGCTTACAAATATCTAACGATCCAACAGGGGAATTTCTACGGATATTTTATTGTCATAGAACTCACCATGAGCTTACTCAATCATTAACTGAAGAATTAAGATTCATCAGAAAATTCAAATCGGAAAACCGGGAAATTTTTACGGGTCTTCCTTTTTAAAAATTATTTATTTCTTCTTCCTCTTCTTCTTCTTCTTCTTGTTCTTCTTCTTGTTCTTCTTCTTCTTCTTCTTCTTGTTCTTCTTCTTCTTCTTGTTCTTCTTCTTCTTGTTCTTTTTCTTGTTGTTGTTGTTGCTGTTGCTGTTGTTGTTGTTGTTGTTGTTTGGTTGAACTCTCTTCCTTTGTGCGGGGAGGAACCCGAAGGAGGCTACGCCGAAGGCGGATTATCTTTCGGGGAGGTAAACCGACCTTGAACCTGTTTATACGGGTTCAATGGGCATATTTTTAGCCGAGCTCACGGGCTCGGAGATCCCACGTTAAAAAGGCCTTGTGCCACATGACGCCCACGTGGGGAGGGTGACTGAATATCTTCTTCTTCTTCTTCTTCTTCTTATTATTATTATTATTATTATTATTATTATTATTATAGTTGTTGTTCCTTCTTCTTCTACTACTTCTTCAAGACAGAGATAGAGAGAGAGAGACAGAGAGAGAGAGAGAGAGAGAAAGAGAGAGTAATTTTAAGTGCCTAATAACCAACTCCCTCCGGGGTCTGAGTAAAGAATTGTGTGGTAGGAGAGTTACCTATGCACATTTGGGAGGGTTTCCTTTCGATGAGAATGCTTTTTGCCGTCGATATATGCAGTTCCGTACAAAGCAATATTTTGTAGATTTGAGATGCTGATGTATCCAGGAATTTTACTCACATGATTTTTGCTACTCCTTCTTTATTATAACCCAATGGCCCTATAACAATAATGATAATTACAATTTTTTTGTAAGTTTCCAATTTCTTGTTAGTTTGATTTGCAGGTCTTTATAATTTGATAGTTTTTGAAATTCTTTTTAGAGACACATTAGTTGGCAGGTTCCCTTTTTTTATATATGTTTTGACTATGTCTGGTCTATTCGCATCAATTTTCCTGTCTGGAAGGTTTGGGAAATTCCATAGTATAGTCAATTCATCACTATTTATGACATCATTCGGTAGGGTTTATATGATGTATCCGGGAATTCAATACCATAGTTCGAAAAAACATGCTAATGAATATATTGTCCTAGCCTGTTATGTCTAATAATGTATTCTTTCTCAGCATTTTATTATTATTATTATTATTATTATTATTATTATTATTATTATTATCATCATCATCATCATTATTATATTTATTATTATTATTAATTATTATTATTATAATTATATTATTATTATAATTATTATAATTATTATTATTATATTTAATATTATTATTATTTCTAATTATTATTATAATAATTATTATTATAATTATTATTATTAATTATAATTATTATTATTATTATTATAATTTTTATAATTATTATTATAATTATTAATATTATTATTATTATAATAATTATTATTATTATAATTATTATTATTATAATTTTTATTATAATTATTATAATTATTATTATAATTATTATTATTATAACTATTATTATTATTATTATTATAATAATAATAAAAAATTATTATTAAATATTATTATTATTATTATTTCCTTTTTTCCTTCAATTGTATACACATTTTCCTTCCGGTCCCAATTATTTTTAAGGTCAGAAATGGCATCATTAAATTTTCCACTGATCATTTTTATAACCCTCCCCTAAGGTCACACAGATTTTATATAAATAAAGCTCTTCGTAATGTGTGAGCTGTACTTGCGAATACAATTTTCTTTTGTATTTATTTAAGACATGTGCTAACAGGAATCCCTTCAATGAGTTTATCGGGTCCTTTTCCAATCAACCCCAGAGCACCAACTATAATTAGAATTATTGATGACCTCATGTGCCGCATTCTTGATATTTCCACTTCAAGATCCTTGTATTTTGATGGTTTTTTGAAGATCATCAAAGATATATTACAGTCTACAGAGACAACTATGTCAATAAGAAAGCACATTCTGTCCTTGTGGTCTTTGGTCACAGTGTTGGGGCGATTAGCTCTGATTGTTATGTTTCCGTGTATTGTAAAGTCACGTAAAATTGTTACAAGTCCTATCTCTGTAAACGGATTTGGGTGATTATTATTATTATTATTATTATTATTAAGTTGGGCATGTCGTCTAGAAACACAAGAATGTGCGGGGGTATCTGGGAAGCATCGTGGCTAAGTGCCAAGAGTGCTGTCTTTTATTAAGTTTGATGGAAGAGATAGTCACCGTGATTTGGAAGTCAAATCTAGACACTTGAGAACAAAGGTTGATATGCCATAAAGTCTACCAAAGTCAACCGGCCAATCTTGAATTTTCCTGCCTGCAAAAAAACATAGTACCAAAAAGACGTTTTTTTTTTCCCTTGACACCGCTATTATTTTAAATACCTTAATTCGTAGACAATATCGATTCTTTAATAAAACGATGGTTAAAATTGTAATAAAACATGCGAAAATGAATATATACATTTTCTTTGTTCTTAGAATCGGAAACAAAAATAATAAACACTATTTATTTATTAGATTCTTTATTTGAAGACTTATCCATTCGATAATCCATTCGAACTTTATAAAATGGTAAATAATGATTTCGTTATAGTTGGTTTACATATTTTAATAGTTTAGTAAATGTTTATAAATTTATAAATAAAAAATAATTTCATATTTATGATTTTATAAAGTGGTAAATGATAAATATTAGTTTGTATTAGTTTTAATACAGTTGTATTAAATTTTATACTGAAAATATAAAATTATTCTTGTTAATAAACAATCACATAGATAAATGGTGTTTAATATGTATTTTGTAAATACTCTAGAAGAAAAATGTATAGGCTCACTTTTATTATATGTTTAAGTTTTATTACAATTCTAAACGGCCACATCAAGTTGAAACACCAGTTCCCGAACCATCACCGAAGTTCAGCAAAGTCAAGCTTGGTCAGTACCTATATGGGTGACCACTTCGGAATACAAGATGCTGTGGTGTAATGGATAATAGCTCGGAATTCTTAATCGAAGAACCAGGTTCAAATTTCAATCGGGTTCGTTATATTCACTGACGGGAAAATGCTCTTGAAAAAATTATGTATCCGCACTGTTCTCCCCCACCTATGGGTTAATTAGTAGGACTTGTATCTCTAAAGCATTATTATATCAAAACAAAAAAAAATCGTACAATGTAAAATATTTTCTGGATTTAAATAACTTGCAAAGGGTTAATAAACTGTGGAAAACGAATCAATAACTCTAATCATCGCTTTTTAAAACAATAAATATAATCCGAGGATTGAAAGTAGTTAAAATAATAGCGATGTCGATTTCTAATTCCGTCCTTTTTTTGACATTACTTTTTTTTTCAGTTTTTCAAATACCTAGATTGCTGCCAAATTTAGCCACCGGGCACTAGTTGGAAAACGAAACTACCTCAGCCGCTAAGTAATTTGGGTGTACATTTTTCTTACTTTCAATGTTAGTCCTTGAAAAATATCCTTAAATAATAATGGAAAAACTTTCTCAGAACTTATGACCTTCTTTAATAACCCCACCCCATTTAGATTCCTCCGTTTGTATTGCTGGTCATTACGTCGCCATTTTTCACCGCCGCCATTTTAAATGAAAGATTTCCCTATTGTTTTTATTGGCGCAATACCGGGCACTAGTTGGAAAACGAAACTACCTCAGCCGCTAAGTAATTTGGGTGTACATTTTTCTTACTTTCAATGTTAGTCCTTGGCAAATATCCTAAGCAGCTTGGAAACCTATCTCAGAACTTATGACCTTCTTTAATAAACCATAATTTTAGATTCCTCCGTTTTATTGCTGGTCATTACGTCGCCATTTTGCACCGCCGCCATTTTAAATGAAATTTTTCCTATTGTTTTTATTGACGCAATACCGGGCACTAGTTGGAAAACGAAATATACCTCATATTGCTAAGTAATTTGGGTGTACATTTTTCTTACTTTCAATGTTAGTCCTTGGCAAATATCCTAAGCAGCTTGGAAACCTATCTCAGAACTTATGACCTTCTTTAATACCCCCTACCCCATTTAGATTCCTCCGTTTGTATTGCTGGTCATTACGTCGCCATTTTTCACCGCCGCCATTTTAAATGAAAGATTTCCCTATTGTTTTTATTGACGCAATAGTTTAAGTTGAAGAGCTTCGGTCGGCAACGATTTGTTTATTTAATGTTGATTGCTTCAAACTAATCCGTCCTACTTCACACAGTGTTAACATTGCATAAATCCCTCCAGGTTGAAGTGTCAAGAGAATATTACGTTTGAAAGATTTACAACTGCCAAATAGATAGCATTCTTCAGGAGCAATATCAGTTATCAGCAGTTAATACCTCACGGCTCTATTGAGCTATTTGTTCATAAATAAATAAATAAAAATATATAAAATTTGTCATTATATTTTCGAGTAAGACCATTGCTGCAATATGTTTGTTGTGTTGTCAAAGCCCCAGCAACTGAAAGTATATTTCTTGTTCGTTCTCAAGTGAGAAAACTGTTTGCCTATTGTTCTACTTATAGGATACGAACATGTCCGTAATTTACTTTTTTTTTCAAAACCAAAATACAAGATATCAAAACAGAATCGAAATGCGGCTGTATCATTAGCTTGCCTACATTTTCTTGATATATACCTTGCGTAGCTAAGTACGACATTCCTCTTTTATATACCGTGTACCTCCAAAACTCTAGCGATCTTGACTCTCCACAAATTCTGATTATTTGTAGCTGTTAGCGATGTTTGTCCTAAGTCATCATCATCCTTCGACCCACCCCCACACACACACTATGGCTAGTCGGAATTCCATTGACAATCCCTTTCCACATTGTTCGGTTCTGTATTGCTGTCCCCATATCCCCAAAGACTAATCCTAAATCCCCAGCTATGGTGTCTGGAAAAATCAATTTTCGTGAGAAGACATTTCCTGAATTTGAACTCAGCCCACGGATTTCTCATTCCGAGCCACAATTCATTACATGAGGATGCACATCCCAATATAGTCTCTCTATTTACCAACCGCCCAAAACGGCAATATGTGGTACAAGGCTGTAGACTCCGTATACACGGGGTCGAGTTTGTCAACTTCCCCAAACATGACTCTACCCTTCGGCATAGCCTTGTCTGGGTTCCTCTCCGCCCAGTCAATTAAATGCCGTAAGTGATATACACTTGGGCGATGATGTCTCTCTACAACGTCCTCACCTAAATACCTGTTGACTATAACAATATATATATATATATTTTATTTTTCGCCAAATAATTACATTTACCTGACTTTAGAAAATGAGAAATAGACATTTTCAAAGATTCCACTTGGCTGATCATAAAATCTTTTATTTTGAATATTATAACAAATAATACAGATGGCATTTTAAAAAAGACAATAAGACAGCAAAGTTACATACGTGATACACGCTTGGACGATCATGTCTCTCTACTACTTCCTCACCTGTTGACTATAACAGTATATATTATATTTTTTTATTTTTCCTCAAATAATTACATTTATGTTGTGACCAAGTAAATGGTTAAAGAAATAATAAAACAAGTGTTATGGATATATTATATATTAACAGTAAGTACAAACTAGTGAGTGTGTGTCGGTTGACCCAGCGTTCAATCTATTCGACTGTTCCCCCAAGGCCTTCTCTCCTACTAATCCTATAGTAGGCGGAAGAGTCCAACATAGTTTCTTCAGATGGAGGACACCATAACACCACCCTCATTTCAGCCTGACTCCGTATTTTCTTTTATAATTACCACACAATACTTTTTATTAAACCAAATAAACCCTTTTACACACAAAAAATATATCGGAAACAATCACTTTGAAATAGCCATACACAGGAATTACGTTCACATTATTTTTTAGTTTTACGACAAACATTTTACGTGTTAACACAAGTCTCTTTTTATTAAGGTCTCTATTCATTATTCCTAAATAATGAAACATTGGATATGTGACGTCCCTACAGCCTTCGCTCGCTCCTCTCTGCTTCGTTCGGGTATCGCCGCTCCAAACGTGACGTCCGCCTGTCTGCGTCAGTCGTGTTGTCCCGTCCTGTGACGACCAACTGGCTTGGTATCGGTCGCGGCACCCAAATGTGATTTGGTGATTCGGATGGGAATCTGGTCAGATTCGATATCAGCCTCGTCGTTCCCAACTCGCTTCCAACGTCTGGTTACCGAAGTAACTGCGTTGATCTCCAGTCCGCCTACCCACGTTGTGAATTGATCTTAGGCAGACGAAATCAATCAGTCGTTGGGGCCGTAATGCAAATTGAGTTCAAATAAGGGGGTATCGCACAAATATATGCAAAAAAGAAAATAAAATAATAACTCAAAAAGTTCAAGGTATCAAAAAAAGGATAACAATACTTTTTATATCTGGTTGTTGGATACATAGGACTGCGTCTATCTCCCGACCCGTTATATGGATTCGTGACACGTTGTTTTTTGTTAGGCGAGTTTTAACATCTTAAGTTGTCTGTTCTTTAAGAAACTGGTTCTTGGTGTGTCTTCAGGCGATAGTCGTAAAACTTGTTTTGGTGGTATGGATCTAAGTCGCTCTTCAAAAATAAATTGTTCTTGGATTGAAGATGAGTTCGGAAGTTGCGCGAATCTTTCAAGTCAGCTAATGTGAGGCGGGACCCAACTTCAACTGCGAACTGGAAGCTGACCGAACTGGACTGAACTCAACTGATTTTCGCTTGCTGCGACTTTGCTTATATGGACGCCGACCAAAACCGGGGTTGGCTTTGTTGGGGTTTGAGGTTCCTTGATAATTCCAAATCCACAATCCCCTTCTTTTTGTTTTCGGTCAGGAAAAATTTATTATTTCCATTTTTGGAAGTCTTCTCTCCCACCTTCTCTTATACCTTCAGAGGGGCGTCAACGATTTTCCTACTTCTTCGCAGTAACATCTTATACCTATCCTCTTTAAGGAGTAGTAGCAGGCCTCCCCCTGCATCACATGATCACCTCCGCCTGGCTCTCGTTAACATTCATCCAATGGTCGATCAACAGACTAGCCTTGTTTCTTAAAAAAAATATCTTGCTCAAAGAAAAAAAGAATTATCTCCTCTTTTTTTCTTTTTTTTCTATTTCCTTTCTTTCTTTTCTTTTCTATTCTCTCTTCTTCTTCTTCTCTGGCCGCCAACAGAACAATGCGATCAGTAGTGTGATAACCTCAATTCTCATCTGGACTTCGTCAATCAGATTTTCGCCAATTATCAGAGTGGGTGGTCATCCAGAAAACACCGCCAACTTTTCCGATAAAATACTTTCGCTATTATCGCCAGATTCTAACAAAACCCAGACCTTGTCTAACGATATCTTTCCCTCGACAAAGACTTAACCTATTTTCCTTTGTTTTCTTTCTTTTTTTTTTCAGCTCGTGTGTGGTCAGGGCATTCTCGTGACACAGTTAAATGTTTATCTATTCTGTCCCGGAGTTTAGCTAGCCGATCTGGAATTTGTCAATTAGATTTTCGCCAGCACCAAGTGGCTGTTATCTATTCCCGATAATATAAGTCCGCCACCACGACACAGTTAATTTTTATCTATTTAGAATTTTCGACAATGGCAATGAAACCTTTCACCATTTGTCACTATCAAAATTTCATTTATTTCCCTTCTTTTCTTCCTTTTCTTTGCTTCCCTAAATGGTGTCACAGATAAGTTTAATGGTAAATTATAATGTTAAGAATTTCCATTAATCCAATGCGTATTGTGCTTTTCTGGTAATTCAAAGTTAAGAAGTGAGAAAATGTTTTTTTTTTTACTCATTGTTTTCCTTTTTCTATAAGCATGGTATGAAATGAAAGCTGTTCAATATCTTTTTCTTTTCGGGTTTATTTCTAAAGGTTCCGTAAATTTCTTTTTTCTTTTGGGCTTTCTGAGATCTGGCACTGATTGCGGTATAGGAACCTTAAACCTGTCAAAGACGATGTCCATAGCGTCATCTTTTATGGGATCCCTGTCGACTACGCTTTCATACTATCTTCTAATTTGGTTTACATGACGTTTGTATATAAACTTCGGTCCCTGAACCATGTAAATCATGTTACCAATTTGTCTGTCTATTGTTCCTATCTCCCAGTGAGATTTATTATTCCCAAATACACGACAAAAACCTTTTCACCGATCTTAAAGCGCTTTTTTTTTCGAAAGGAATTTGTCAAATGCCGATTTTATTTTCCTGGCAAATATGATCTCCGCTGGCGTCTTGGCAGATGGTGCACTGCTATTAGGAGTTACACGATAGACCTGCAAAAACTGCTGTATAGGAGTATCTCTCTCTTTTCTCAGTGCTCTCTTGAAAGTGTCCACAAAACGTTCTACCTGTCCATTACTTCTTGGGTGATATGGCGCCGTGTTAATATGTTCGATCAGGAATGACTGACAAAAAACCTTAAAGTCACAGGATGAGAACTGTGTGCCATTGTCTGTTACGATACAGTCAACAACTCTGAAACGGGAAAATAGCTCGTGCAAAAAATTTACAGTCACCTCTGCGGTCGACTTCTTACATTTCAATATTTCTGGCCACTTGGAATAACTATCAACTACTACAAGATAGTGTGACACCCACCGGTGGTCGCAGTCGCAGTCAAGCGTCAATATGTGACGTCCACTTGTCGCGACGTCAATATATGACACTGCGCCATTGGCCCGTGGTCAGCTCTCAGTTGCGGCGCGAAGCTGTAAAGTTTCTTCCACCAGCGTTTGGGGTTGACTCCTTGACGCTGCCACCAGCCAGTGTCCCGGTCGATCTGGTCGTTTCCGGTTCGAAATCAGCTTTGTCGTTCTCAGCTCGCCTCCAACTCATGGTCACCAAAGTAACTACTTTGATCTCAAGTTTAACCTACCCACGTTGTGACTTTGATCTTAGGGAAACGAAATCAATCAAGCGTTGGGCCGTAGTCCAAGCTGAATCCGGGGTAAATGTGATACCGCACAAGCGTAAGTAGAAGAAAAATAATAAAACAAACTCACGAGGTTCAAATATGTTGAGAAATAACAATTATCTTTATCTATCTGTTGAATACAGGAGTGTGTTTCTCTCCCGGCCCGTTTCTATGGATTCGTCACACTTTTTGCGTTTCTTAAGCGAGTTATGGTATCTTAAGTCGTTCGTCAATAAAAAAAACAAAAAAAAAACTTGCTTTTTGTAGGAACTCGAAAGGCGTGGAATTTTGGTCAGCTCCTGCGAGGCCCTATTCTCCGAGCTCAACAGCTCTCTGTCGATCTGTGTCTGCGTCTCTGATTTCCAACCCAACTCACTGAACGACCGGGGAATTTCGTTTATATGGACACCGACCAAAACCGAGGTAGGGGCCTGTCGTGGTTTTGGTTCTTTGACAACTCTTAATTCCCAACAAAAATTCTCTTTGTCCTCAGGACAGGAAAAATTATTACTTCCCATTTTTGGAAGCTAATCACTTTCCATTTCGGGGGTTTTCTCCCTTGTCCGTGAGAAGAGGTTGGAGGAGAATTATCCTCCTAGACTCTTCCTTTCTCATATTGGTATCTCATACCAATCCTCTTAGCGGGTGTCAACAACTTCCCCGCGTTTCTCATATATTCACCTTCTCCTATCACTTACGCCACCACTTGGCCAATGATCGATCGGCAGCGTGGGTGTTGCTAGACCTGGCCTTCCTAAAATTATCGTCCCCCAAAAAAATTATCTTTTCTTTTTTTCCTTCTTTTCTATCGGCCAGAATTCTTATGAATCCCACGTGGCCATAATTAAATTTTTATCTTATCCTGAGCTACCCAAAATCTTCTTAGCAGAATCTCTACCGACTCATTAATCACTGCTAGTCAACTTTTTAACTGGGTGGTCGTGTTCCACCTGAAAATCAAATTCTTTATTTTTCTCGTGTCTTAAAATTTTCGTATCATCAAATGCCCACCTTCGGCGACATTAAGTCTGTCGTCAACAGTTTTAATAAGCAATAACAATGATCATATCAAGATCTGTATACATAACGGCTGGCTTTCTTCGTCGGAATCCAAGAATGAAAAATATTAATGATATCTCTGATAGATAACCAATATTGATTTCTTCTGCCTGTAAGCAGTTGACCGAAGCCGAAATTTTTTTTATGGCCGCCGTGTGTGGTCGACTTTGTCATTCCTCACCGAATTCTGTTTCCCTTGGCGCGTTACTATCTGATCATGACATTAATTAATTCTGACAGAATCTGAAATCTGGCTTTCTCTTACGGATTTTCTGTCTTCTGCCAAAAAAAGTATCTTTCTTCGTAAATGAAATAAAATCTTTTCCCATTCTTTTTTTGTTAAAAAAAAAAGTTTCAAAATTTCTGTCTTTCGATATAGCTCTTTCTCGCCTTAAGTATTTCTCGTTTTTAATTTCTTAATTAGTTAGTCAATTACTATAGCTAAATAGTGTCACAGTAATAAAAACCATCAAGTGTGCCAGCAAAATCAATGTGCATCTGCGACCACGGACGGTCGGTTTTAGGCTAGGGATTGAATTTTATCAAAGGTTCTTTAGCAGCCAAAACACACACTTTGCACGATCTTACAGTGTTTTCAATATCCTTTTCCATGTTGGTCCATTAGACGTAACTCCTCATCAGACTCTTCCTTCTTGAAGTTCCCGGCTGGCCAACATGGAATTCCTTTAATGTTCTTTTCTGTAGTGTAGATGGGATTACTACTCTTTTTCCGTACATTAGTATGTCGTTACAGAGTGAGTAAATCTCTGAGATATTTTGGTCTTTACTATTTAGTTTGTCCTTTACTTCCTTTATGAACTCATCATCGGACGTTTTGTCTATTATCTCGTCAATTGCTTTTAGGAAGCCCCCTGAGAGTATTGCACAAGGTATATTTTATCTCGACCTCTCTTCTTATGGCAGCAATGACTGTGTTTTCCGGGGGTTCAGCATACTTAGGTATCGATCTAGACAACCCGTCTGCATGACAGATTTTAGTGGTTAGGAGAAACTGTATTTTATAGTTATAATTGAAGAGAAAGGTTTCCTATCTTTGCAGTCTATTAGCAGTATGTGTTGGCAGGCCCTTTTTTGATCCAAAGATAGCAAGGAGTGAACGATGGTCTGTCTGCAACAAAAGGTACCTTCCATGAATCAATCTATGAAATTTAGTCACCGCAAAAATGATTCCTAAGGCTTCCTTTTCTATTTGCGAGTAACTCCTTTCAGTTGGTAGTAGTATCCTAGATTCATGGGCGATTGGCCTTACCGATTCATCCTTTAACTTGTGTAAAATACACGCCCCGAGGAGCTAGCATCGCTGGCTACAATGATGTCAAGGTTTGGATCGTAATGAGTCAGGAACAGATCTGATGTAAGGACCTCCTTTATTTTCTAAAATGCTTCCTGACATTTGGTTGTCCATTCCCACTCTTTATCTTTTCTCAATAATTTATTAATGGAGCTCTCAAACTGTTTATTCTTGGGATAAAAATGTTGTAATAACTGGCAAGACCTAAAAATCTTTGAAGAGCCGACATATTTTCTGGTGCTGGCATGTTCTTTATTGCCGTTGCCCTATCTGGGTCGGGATGTCTTCTGTCTTTGTCAATTATTTACCCCAAGTACTTAATTCTCTCTAAGAAAAACTCACATTTCCCGTCTTTTAATTTGAATCCGTAATCCTGGATCTCCATGAACACCTGCCAGACGTGCGAATTGTAAATTCCTCGATGTTCTCGCTTTTCATTAGGACGTCATCGAGATAGGCCACCACAAAATCCAGACCATTTAACATCGTGTCCATGAACCGTTGAAAAATGGAAGGAGCGAGCTTTAATCCTGAACGTAATCTTAAAAATTTGTATAGACCCTTGAGGGTGTTTATGCAAAGTAGCTTCGAACATTCCTCGTCCACGGGTATTTGTAGATATGCGTCGCTTAATTCAATCTTAGAAAAAATATTTTCGTCCACTGAGCTTAGCGAATATTTCCTCTGGACTTGGAAGGGGATAATAGTGATCCTTTAGGGCGCTGTTCAGCCCCGTAGAGAAGTCAACACATACATGAATTTCTTTGCTATTTTTTAATATAAAATCTGGGAGATGCCTATTCACTATATTCAACCTTTGACAGGACTCCCATTTCCTAAAGTCGATTCAACTCCTCGTCAATTTGATATAACGAGGCAAATGGAACGTTACGTTTTTTTTGTTTTTTTTTAAACTGAGTTTACGTCTGGCTTTAACTCAAACTTAGCGGGCATTTTCGTGCATTTTCCTAGTCCTCCACTTAAAACGTCGAGAATTTTTTTTTATTTCACATTTCAACTTTTCTGCTTCGTCAGTCAAATTTTCGACTTTTTGACATAATGAATTAATAGGCATATCCCAAAGTTGAAACTGTTCTAATCAATCAGTCCCGAACAAATTACCCGTATTCTTTATAATATACGCCTTTAGTTTTAAAGTCTTACTTTTGAATGAGACGTTCGCTATAAGTTCGCCCATAAACTTAATAGGGTCGCCAGTTACACGTTTAGCTATTCGGTTAATTCTTAACAAAGTCGGCTTACCCAGTTTTTTCAATGTTTGATAATTAATTTTGTTTTTTGAATCCTCTCTGACGCTCACGAAACATTGGCAATCTTCGGCAACTTGCTGTAAAGTAATGTCGGGCTCGTTGGCAATCTTCGGCAACTTGCTGTAAAGTAATGTCGGGCTCGTTGGCAATCTTCGGCAACTTGCTGTAAAAAAAGTAATGTCGGGCTCGTTGGCAATCTTCGGCAACTTGCTGTAAAGTAATGTCGGGCTCGTTGGCAATCTTCGGCAACTTGCTGTAAAGTAATGTCGGGCTCGTTGGCAATCTTCGGCAACTTGCTGTAAAAGTAATGTCGGGCTCGTTGGCAATCTTCGGCAACTTGCTGTAAAGTAATGTCGGGCTCGTTGGCAATCTTCGGCAACTTGCTGTAAAGTAATGTCGGGCTCGTTGGCAATCTTCGGCAACTTGCTGTAAAGTAATGTCGGGCTCGTTGGCAATCTTCGGCAACTTGCTGTAAAAAGTAATGTCGGGCTCGTTGGCAATCTTCGGCAACTTGCTGTAAAAGTAATGTCGGGCTCGTTGGCAATCTTCGGCAACTTGCTGTAAAAGTAATGTCGGGCTCGTTGGCAATCTTCGGCAACTTGCTGTAAAGTAATGTCGGGCTCGTTGGCAATCTTCGGCAACTTGCTGTAAAGTAATGTCGGGCTCGTTGGCAATCTTCGGCAACTTGCTGTAAAAATAATGTCGGGCTCGTTGGCAATCTTCGGCAACTTGCTGTAAAGTAATGTCGGGCTCGTTGGCAATCTTCGGCAACTTGCTGTAAAGTAATGTCGGGCTCGTTGGCAATCTTCGGCAACTTGCTGTAAAGTAATGTCGGGCTCGTTGGCAATCTTCGGCAACTTGCTGTAAAAAGTAATGTCGGGCTCGTTGGCAATCTTCGGCAACTTGCTGTAAAGTAATGTCGGGCTCGTTGGCAATCTTCGGCAACTTGCTGTAAAGTAATGTCGGGCTCGTTGGCAATCTTAGGCAACTTGTTAAAAAGTAATGTCGGGCTCGTTGGCAATCTTAGGCAACTTGCTGTAAAGTAATGTCGGGCTCGTTGGCAATCTTCGGCAACTTGCTGTAAAAAGTAATGTCGGGCTCGTTGGCAATCTTCGGCAACTTGCTGTAAAGTAATGACGGGCTCGTTGGCAATCTTCGGCAACTTGCTGTAAAGTAATGTCGGGCTCGTTGGCAATCTTCGGCAACTTGCTGTAAAGTAATGTCGGGCTCGTTTACAATCTTCGGCAACTTGCTGTAAAGTAATGTCGGGCTCGTTGGCAATCTTCAGGCAACTTGCTGTAAAGTAATGTCGGGCTCGTTGGCAATCTTCGGCAACTTGCTGTAAAAGTAATGTCGGGCTCGTTGGCAATCTTCGGCAACTTGCTGTAAAGTAATGTCGGGCTCGTTGGCAATCTTCGGCAACTTGCTGTAAAGTAATGTCGGGCTCGTTGGCAATCTTCGGCAACTTGCTGTAAAGTAATGTCGGGCTCGTTGGCAATCTTCGGCAACTTGTTGTAAAAAAAGTAATGTCGGGCTCGTTGGCAATCTTCAGCAACTTGCTGTAAAAAGTAATGTCGGGCTCGTTGGCAATCTTCGGCAACTTGCTGTAAAGTAATGTCAGGCTCGTTGGCAATCTTCGGCAACTTGCTGTAAAGTAATGTCGGGCTCGTTGGCAATCTTCGGCAACTTGCTGTAAAAAGTAATGTCGGGCTCGTTGGCAATCTTAGGCAACTTGCTGTAAAAGTAAATGTCGGGCTCGTTAAAATCTTAGGCAACTTGCTGTAAAGTAATGTCGGGCTCGTTGGCAATCTTCGGCAACTTGCTGTAAAGTAATGTCGGGCTCGTTGGCAATCTTCGGCAACTTGCTGTAAAGTAATGTCGGGCTCGTTGGCAATCTTCGGCAACTTGCTGTAAAAAAAGTAATGTCGGGCTCGTTGGCAATCTTCGGCAACTTGCTGTAAAGTAATGTCGGGCTCGTTGGCAATCTTCGGCAACTTGCTGTAAAAGTAATGTCGGGCTCGTTGGCAATCTTCGGCAACTTGCTGTAAAGTAATGTCGGGCTCGTTGGCAATCTTCGGCAACTTGCTGTAAAGTAATGTCGGGCTCGTTGGCGATCTTCGGCAACTTGCTGTAAAGTAATGTCGGGCTCGTTGGCAATCTTCGGCAACTTGCTGTAAAGTAATGTCGGGCTCGTTGGCAATCTTCGGCAACTTGCTGTAAAAAAAATGTCGGGCTCGTTGGCAATCTTCGGCAACTTGGTTGTAAAAATAATGTCGGGCCTCGTTGGCAATCTTAGGCAACTTGCTGTAAAAAGTAATGTCGGGCTCGTTGGCAATCTTAGGCAACTTGCTGTAAAGTAATGTCGGGCTCGTTGGCAATCTTAGGCAACTTGCTGTAAAAAATGTAATGTCGGGCTCGTTGGCAATCTTCGGCAACTTGCTTTAAAAGTAATGACGGGCTCGTTGGCAATCTTCGGCAACTTGCTGTAAAGTAATGTCGGGGCTCGTTGGCAATCTTCGGCAACTTGCTGTAAAAACGTCGGGCTCGTTGGCAATCTTAGGCTGTAAAGTAATGTCGGGCTCGTTGGCAATCTTAGGCAACTTGCTGTAAAGTAATGTCGGGCTCGTTGGCAATCTTCGGCAACTTGCTGTAAAGTAATGTCGGGCTCGTTGGCAATCTTCGGCAACTTGCTGTAAAGTAATGTCGGGCTCGTTGGCAATCTTCGGCAACTTGCTGTAAAAGTAATGTCAGGCTCGTTGGCAATCTTCGGCAACTTGCTGTAAAAAGTAATGTCGGGCTCGTTGGCAATCTTCGGCAACTTGCTGTAAGTAATGTCGGGCTCGTTGGCAATCTTCGGCAACTTGCTGTAAAGTAATGTCGGGCTCGTTGGCAATCTTAGGCAACTTGCTGTAAAGTAATGTCGGGCTCGTTGGCAATCTTCGGCAACTTGCTGTAAAAGTAATGTCGGGCTCGTTGGCAATCTTCGGCAACTTGCTGTAAAAAGTAATGTCGGGCTCGTTGGCAATCTTCGGCAACTTGCTGTAAAGTAATGTCGGGCTCGTTGGCAATCTTCGGCAACTTGCTGTAAAGTAATGTCGGGCTCGTTGGCAATCTTCGGCAACTTGCTGTAAAGTAATGTCGGGCTCGTTGGCAATCTTCGGCAACTTGCTGTAAAGTAATGTCGGGCTCGTTGGCAATCTTCGGCAACTTGCTGTAAAAAGTAATGTCGGGCTGTTGGCAATCTTCGGCAACTTGCTGTAAAGTAATGTCGGGCTCGTTGGCAATCTTCGGCAACTTGCTGTAAAGTAATGTCGGGCTCGTTGGCAATCTTCGGCAACTTGCTGTAAAAGTAATGTCGGGCTCGTTGGCAATCTTCGGCAACTTGCTGTAAAAGTAATGTCGGGCTCGTTGGCAATCTTCGGCAACTTGCTGTAAAAGTAATGTCGGGCTCGTTGGCAATCTTCGGCAACTTGCTGTAAAGTAATGTCGGGCTCGTTGGCAATCTTCGGCAACTTGCTGTAAAGTAATGTCGGGCTCGTTGGCAATCTTCGGCAACTTGCTGTAAAGTAATGTCGGGCCTGTTGGCAATCTTAGGCAACTTACTGTAAAGTAATGTCGGGCCTGTTGGCAATCTTCGGCAACTTGCTGTAAAGTAATGTCGGGCTCGTTGGCAATCTTCGGCAACTTGCTGTAAAGTAATGTCGGGCTCGTTGGCAATCTTAGGCAACTTACTGTAAAGTAATGTCGGGCTCGTTGGCAATCTTCGGCAACTTGCTGTAAAGTAATGTCGGGCTCGTTGGCAATCTTCGGCAACTTGCTGTAAAGTAATGTCGGGCTCGTTGGCAATCTTAGGCAACTTACTGTAAAGTAATGTCGGGCTCGTTGGCAATCTTCGGCAACTTGCTGTAAAAGTAATGTCGGGCTCGTTGGCAATCTTCGGCAACTTGCTGTAAAGTAATGTCGGGCTCGTTGGCAATCTTAGGCAACTTACTGTAAAGTAATGTCGGGCTCGTTGGCAATCTTCGGCAACTTGCTGTAAAGTAATGTCGGGCTCGTTGGCAATCTTCGGCAACTTGCTGTAAAGTAATGTCGGCCTCGTTGGCAATCTTCGGCAACTTGCTGTAAAGTAATGTCGGGCTCGTTGGCAATCTTCGGCAACTTACTGTAAAGTAATGACGGGCTCGTTGGCAATCTTCGGCAACTTGCTGTAAAGTAATGTCGGGCCTGTTGGCAATCTTCGGCAACTTGCTGTAAATTAATGTCGGGCTCGTTGGCAATCTTAGGCAACTTGCTGTAAAGTAATGACGGGCTCGTTGGCAATCTTAGGCAACTTGCTGTAAAGTAATGTCGGGCTCGTTGGCAATCTTCGGCAACTTGTTGTAAAGTAATGTCGGGCTCGTTGGCAATCTTCGGCAACTTGCTGTAAAGTAATGTCGGGCTCGTTGGCAATCTTAGGCAACTTGCTGTAAAGTAATGACGGGCTCGTTGGCAATCTTCGGCAACTTGCTGTAAAGTAATGTCGGGCTCGTTGGCAATCTTAGGCAACTTGCTGTAAAGTAATGACGGGCTCGTTGGCAATCTTAGGCAACTTGCTGTAAAGTAATGTCGGGCTCGTTGGCAATCTTCGGCAACTTGGTTGTAAAGTAATGACGGGCCTGTTGGCAATCTTAGGCAACTTGTTTTAAAGTAATGACGGCCTGTTGGCAATCTTCGGCAACTTGCTGTAAAGTAATGTCGGGCTCGTTGGCAATCTTCGGCAACTTGCTGTAAAGTAATGACGGGCTCGTTGGCAATCTTCGGCAACTTGCTGTAAAGTAATGACGGGCTCGTTGGCAATCTTCGGCAACTTACTGTAAAGTAATGTCGGGCTCGTTGGCAATCTTCGGCAACTTGCTGTAAAGTAATGACGGGCTCGTTGGCAATCTTCGGCAACTTGCTGTAAAAGTAATGACGGGCTCGTTGGCAATCTTCGGCAACTTGCTGTAAAGTAATGTCGGGCTCGTTGGCAATCTTCGGCAACTTGCTGTAAAGTAATGTCGGGCTCGTTGGCAATCTTAGGCAACTTACTGTAAAAAGTAATGTCGGGCTCGTTGGCAATCTTCGGCAACTTGCTGTAAAGTAATGTCGGGCTCGTTGGCAATCTTCGGCAACTTGCTGTAAAGTAATGTCGGGCTCGTTGGCAATCTTAGGCAACTTGCTGTAAAGTAATGTCGGGCTCGTTGGCAATCTTCAGTAACTTGCTGTAAAGTAATGACGGGCTCGTTGGCAATCTCAGGCAACTTGCTGTAAAGTAAGGTCGGTATCGTTTTCAAACTTGTTGAGTACCCTACGACGTATTTCGGCGTCTTTCGCTGAAATCAAACTCTTACTACACTCGCGAAAGTAGTATAACCTCTGATTTCTTTACGAGTGAGATTCATGCATTTCCGACCCTTGTGGAATAGT
Source organism: Acanthosepion pharaonis (assembly GCA_903632075.3). NCBI lineage: Eukaryota > Metazoa > Mollusca > Cephalopoda > Sepiida > Sepiidae > Acanthosepion > Acanthosepion pharaonis. Next base: position 155,761 of record CAHIKZ030001781.1, on the reverse strand, counting down.
GATGTATTTGGACTGAAGAGTTCTGTTAATGATTGAAACGCCTCTTTAAATTTCAAGTCGCTGGTTTTCTTAGACAAAATATAGTTAACAAACTTAGTATAATCTGCTCATTCTGTGCTTGAAGAACTATTTCTTCAAGTTTTTGTTGTCTAACCTGAATTTCTAGATGCAATTCCTCAAATTTCTTCTGGTATTCTGCTTGTTCTCAATGTAATTTCTCTTGTCTTTCTTGATATTTCTGTTGTTGTTCCTGTAGGGGTTTCATCAACTCTAGCATTGCACTTTTAAATTCGTCCATTATACTGCGGTGGTTTGTAAAATTAATATGTGAGAGGGGGGAAATTTTTTTCCTCTTTACCTTCTTAACCAAAAAGCAGTCTGACATGAACAGTTATTTTACTGACTCCTTGGAGTGGAAAAATTAAAAAAATAACAAGTTTCACCAACCTTCTTTCCAACCACTGAATTGAACTGGTAGAAATCCTATTGTCTTGAAGAGTTTCTTTCTTTTTCACAGTCAATGTTGTAGTTAACACTGGATACACTTTTGATTAGGATTCCTTTCTTCACCACTGTTGTAGACACTGGTATTTTTTAATGATTTAACGTGAACTCAGTTTCTTCGAATACTTCATCGCCGAGATGTCGTGAAGAAGTACATGTTTAAAGAAATAAAAAAAACAATTGCTAAAGATATATCATATATTAACAAAAAGTACAACAAAAGAGTATTACACGACTAGTGGGAGTGTGTCGGTTGACAAAGCGTTCAATCTATTCGACAGTTCCTCCAACGCCTTCTCTCATAATAATTTTATTGTAGGCGAAAGAGTCCAACATAGACTATTCAGAGGCAAGACACCACAAAAATTTATCTAACTTTAGAAAATAAGAAAAATTCATTTTCAAAGATTCCAATTCACTGTTCATAAAATCTTTCATTCTAAATATTATAACAAATAATACAGTTGCCATTTTAAAAAAGACAATCAAAAAGCAAAGTTCCATACGTGAAACACGTTTGGGTGATAATTTATTGTAATGAAATCGATTGGAATTAGATTTCAGCTATTAAAAATCACACAACGGTGCATATCACTACACCGTGGGTAATGTTTCTGTCCCGCTATGGCTTGGGGAGGGAGTAGAGATAGATTCGTACCTTTTTGCATAGAGTATTTGTGCATAATTGATGGTAATGAACTCAATTTGACTTCGATCTCGGCAATTAACAATTGCAGAACGGTGCACATCACAACACCGTGGGTAATGTTTCTGTCCCGCTATGGCTTGGGAGTAGAGATAGATTCGTATCTTTCTGCATAGAGTATTTGTTCATAATTGATTGTAATGAACTCGAATGGAATTAGATCTCGGCTATTAACAATTACACAACGGGGCACATCACTAAACCGTGGGTAATGTTTCTGTCCCGCTATGGCTTGGAGAAGGAGTAGAGATAGATTCGTAACTTTTTGCATAGAGTATTTGTACATAATTGACTGTAATGAACTCGAATGGAATTAGATCTCGGCTATTAACAATTACACAACGGTGCACATCACTAAACCGTGGGTAATGTTTCTGTCCCGCTATGGCTTGGAGAAGGAGTAGAGAGAGATTCGTATCTTTTTGCATAGAGTATTTGAACATAATTGACTGTAATGAACTCGAATGGAATTAGATCTCGGCTCTTAACAATTACACAACGGTGCACATCACTATACAGTGAGTAGTGTTTCTGTCCCGCTATGGCTTGGGGAGGGAGTAGAGATAGATTCGTACCTTTCTGCATAGAGTATTTGTTCATAATTGATTGTAATGAACTCGAATGGAATTAGATCTCGGCTATTAACAATTACACAACCGTGCACATCACTATAAAGTGAATAATGTTTCTGTCCCGCTATGGCTTGGGGAGGGAGTAGAGATAGATTCGTACCTTTCTGCAGAGAGTATTTGTTCATAATTGATTGTAATGAACTAGAATGGAATTAAATCTCGGCTATTAACAATGACACAACCGTGCACATCACTATAAAGTGAATAATGTTTCTGTCCCGCTGTGGCTTGTAGTGGTAGTAGAGATAGATTCGTACCTTTTTGCATAGAGTATTTGTGCATAATTGACTGTAATGAACTCGAATGGAATTAGATCTCGGATAGTAACAATTACACAACGGTGCACATCACTAAACCGTGGGTAATGTTTCTGTCCCGCTTTGGCTTGGGGAGGGAGTAGAGATAGATTCGTACCTTTTTGCATAGAGTATTTGTGCATAATTGACTGTAATGAACTCGAATGGAATTAGATCTCGGCTATTAACAATGACACAACTTAGCATATCACTACACCGTGGGTAATGTTTCTGTCCCGCTATTGCTTGGGGTGAGAGTAGAGATAGATTCGTACCTTTTTGCATAGAGTATTTGGGCATAATTCGTTGTGATGAACTCGAATGGAATTCGATCTCGGCTATTAACAATTACACAACGGTGCACACACTATACAGTGAGTAGTGTTTCTGTCCCGGTATGGCTTGGTGAGGGAGTAGAGATAGATTCGTGCCTTTTTGCATAGAGTATTTGTGGTAATTCATTGTAATGAACTCGATTTGAATAAGATCTCGGCTATTAACTATTACACAACGGTGCACATCAATATACCGTGGGTAATGTTTCTGTCCCGCTATGGCTTGGGGAAGGAGTAGAGATAGTTTCGTACATTTTTGTATAGAATATTTGCGCATAATTCATTGTAATGAAATCGATTGGGATTCGATCTCGGCTATTAAGAATTACACAACGCTGCACATGACTATACAGTGAGTAACGTTTCTGTCCCGCTTTGGCTTGGGGTGGGAGTAGAGATAGTTTCGTACCTTTTTGTGTAGAGTATTTGTGCATAATTGACTGTAATGAACTCGAATGGAATTAGATTTCGGCTATTAACAATTACACAACTGTGTACATCACTACACCGTGGGTAATGTTTCTGTCCCGCTATAGCTTGGGGAGGGAGTAGAGATAGATTCGTACTTTTCTGCATAGAGTATTTGTGCATAATTGATTGTAATGAACTCGATCTGAATTCGATATCGACTATTAAGAATTAAACAACTGTGCACATAACTACACCGTGGGTAATATTTCTGTCCCGCCATGGCTTGGGGAGGGAATAGTGATAGATTCGTACCTTTTTGCATAGAGTATTTGTGCATAATTGACTGTAATGAACTCGAATGGAATTAGATCTCGGCTATTAACAATTACACAACTGTGTACATCACTACACCGTGGGTAATGTTTCTGTCCCGCTATGGCTTGGGGAGGAATAGAGATAGATTCGTACCTTTCTGCATAGAGTATTTGTGCATAATTGATTGTAATGAACTCGATCTGAATTCGATCTCGACTATTAAGAATTACACAACTGTGTACATCACTACACCGTGGGTAATGTTTCTGTCCCGCCATGGCTTGGGGAGGGAATAGTGATAGATTCGTACCTTTTTGCATAGAGTATTTGTGCATAATTCATTGTAATAAACTAGAATGGAATTAGATCTCGGCTATTAACAATTACACAACGGTGCACATCACTATAAGTGAGTAATCTTTCTGTCCCGCTATGGCTTGGGGAGGGAGTAGAGATAGATTCGTACCTTTTTGCATAGAGTATTTGGGCATAAATTATTGTAATGAACTCGATTTGACTTCGATCTCGGCTATTAACAATTACACATCGGTGCACATCACTATACCGCGGGTAATGTTTCTGTCCCGCTATGGCTTGTAGTGGGAGTAGAGATAGATTCGTACATTTTGCATAGAGTATTTGTGCATAATTGACTGTAATGAACTCGAATGGAATTCGATCTCGGCTATTAACAATTACACAACGGTGCACATCACTATACAGTGAATAGTGTTTCTGTCCCGCTATGGCTTGGTGAGGGAGTAGAGATAGATTCGTACCTTTTTGCACAGAGTATTTGTGCATAATTGATTGTAAAGAACTCGATTTGACTTCGATCTCGGCTATTAACAATTACACAACTGTGTACATCACTACACCGTGGGTAATGTTTCTGCCCCGCTATGGCTTGTAGTGGTAGTAGAGATAGATTCGTACCTTTTTGCATAGAGTATTTGTGCATAATTGATTGTAATGGACTTGATTGGTATTTCATTATTTTCCCTGTCCGTGACAATGGAAAATCCGTACAGAACATTATTCAAACAAAGAAAGTAGAGATAGCGATCCACGCCCACAGGTATGTGGTTCAAATGCAGCTGTCGTTAAAAAAAACCGGAAATATAAATTTCTTCTTGCCGCTAACACCTGACTTTTTTGTCACCTGAAATATTCAATTTTTGCTTTTAAACCAATTAACGAATAACATAGGATTTGTGTCGTATATAATTCTGTTCACAACGTAAGGATTTTTTTTTTAACAATTCACTCCAAAAAAGGTGAAAATGCCACTAATTCGCAAGTGCTTTTCTTTCTATGTGCTTGTCCATTCAGGACGTAGGCGATCATGGCTCTCCACCTCCCTTTCAAGTTCCTTCTATCTGCTACTTACCCCAGACCACATTTTGTCAACCACTTGCTTAAGCCCGCTAGATATGTCATGCGTTGTTTTTCCTTGTCTTTCGTCATATTCGACCCGTTACCTCTCATTTAGCAACTTCTAAACTGCTTAACATTCTCAGTAGGATTCATGTCTGGGCTTTGAGCAGGCCACTCCATTACAATAACATCTTCTTCAGAAACAAATGTTTAACAGACTTCTCTGTTTGACATGGCACGTTATCTTGCATAAATACTGCTTGTTGATAATTTGCAGTTCTCAAATTAGGTACAATATGTTTCTTCAATATCTCTTTGTATACAGTTGCGTTAATTCTACCGTGTAGCCTAACAAGAGGTCCCGTAGCAGCAACTGAAATCATGTCAAACATCATCACACTTCCTCCTCCAAATTGAACGCTGGTTTAATGCACTGAGACGAATAGGACTGTGTCGAACGAACCTTCTCCCGTCACAACCGAACAGGTTAAACTTTGAATCATCGCTGAAATAAACACAATACCACTGTTCTTCAGTCCATATGACGTGTTCAGTGGCTAATTTCATTTGGCTCTTTAGGTTTTTTTAAAAATGTAAGGCTTCGAAGTGGCTACTCAACTGTTCAAATTATATTTCAGTAAGTCTGCGGGAAATAGTGTGCCTTGATTAATGCCAAGGTTAGCATTAGCTCTTTTAGAGATACTGGTTGCTGTCGCAAATCGATCTTTTTTTGATTCATTACCAATCCATCAGTCTTCCTATACAGTAGTTTTCCTAGGCCTGCCAGGTGGTTTCTTGAATTCACATGACCCAGTTTTTTCCAGTTTTATTCAAACACTATGAATAACACTTTTAGATTTTCCAAAGTCTTTGAAATATCCCCAATCGAGAGTTTATCTTCATTAGGTAACTTGATACAGTTTTCTAAGTTCGAATAACGTCATAAATCTTTTTAGCAATTTTTACAATACAAGAGCCAGTAAAGAGCCGGTGTAATTCTTTTCAATAATGCAAAATAATTATTAAATTTTATGGATTTATTTAATCATTCTGATGTTTTTGATCATCTAATTTGATCGACTGTAGATAAAAAGTTATGTTACATTTAGACGTTTTCTTAGATTCTGCCCACTATATATATATATATATATATATATATATATATATATATATATATTTTAAATT
>CAHIKZ030001781.1:117500-142500 GCA_903632075.3 Acanthosepion pharaonis | reverse complement strand
GACATAAATGACCCATTGGATTTGTTATGCCGTAAAACAAAACAAACCAAACCTACTTGGTCTCAAACTATGATTATCATTTATCTGAAATCATTACGGGGAAAAGCTTCTCCAATACACAGGTCGGTAGACTGACACAAACACAAAGAAAGAGAAAAGAAAAAAAAAAAAAAACACACTTTCTACTCAAACAAAATATAACGTTTAAATTAATACGAAATAATGTCTTATAAAAGTAATTTCATTAGAAATTTGCTTTGTTTTCGGTACGAAGATAAAATTTAGCAGTTAATGTCTTGGGGAGACGTGTCGGGGGACATAAAACGGAGGGCGTAATAGAATTTTTGCTTGACTGAAAGTCTTCGTAGCTGACTGGTTAAAGAATACATCACCCTAATGCTTTCACATACAGGTGGGTCGCAGGTTCGGTCTCTGTAGAAGGCTCATTTTCTTTATGATCCTCGAATACACAGGTTGGTTGATATACATTTCAGACATGTGCCATGCGTGATACACGCTTAGACGATCATGTATCTTCCGATACATGACTAACGCGGCACATTATTTCCTGCAGCAGGTTGCCATTTCTTTCTGCGGTAGACCAGTTGCCATACAACCCGGTCTGTCCTGCTATTATCCATACGGGGGTGGGGAAGAAGAGGATGCATAACTTTCACAAGGGTATTAGCACGTAAGCGAATGTAATGGACTAGATTGGAATTACAGTTTGAGGCACAATAGTTTACTCAAATATGCATTTGGTAAATATAAAGTATAGCGATATGAAATTAGTTTGTATATAAATAAAACAATCTGAAAAATCTAAATCTGAAATCACTATCTTTCCAGGTCCTCTTTGGTAATTCACAAGAAAAACACGGATAATATATATATATATATATATATATATATATATATATATATATATTCCAAGCATAGCTAAGATGTGACACAAAGCCGAAAGCAGGAGGCACCCAGTGAGGATCGAACTCACTATAGTTCTAACGGCCAATGCGAGAGACAAGCCTTCTAATCTTTTACGCCGCCTCGAGGCACCACCCAATATATATATATATATATAAAAAAAAAAAATATAATATAATGTGTGTGTGTGTGTGTGAGAGAGAAAATGCTATTACGTTTTCATATCTGTGGTAAGTCTCGTTACAACATAAAATGTGTAACTATTATTACCTCCTTCCAGCGGTGTAGCTAGAGTAAACGTCACCCGGGGCGTTCCGCTCAAATGTCACCCCAATGACCCCTGATTCACCCTATGCTGAATGGTTAGCTGTAGCTAAATTTTCATACATGCTCTACCTCTACTTTACTCTACTGACCGGTACGTTACTGTTTACATGTATGATCCAAGACAAAATCCAATACCACAAAATAATCAGTTCAAATCAAAAGCTGAAAACACTGCTATTTTTCCTACTCACAAATTTCCCGACAATTTATTAGAAAATTTCTGACGGGGGGGGGGGTACAAAACTGGGGGTTCCTAATTATTTCTGTGGAGTCATATGCCCACCTGCGAAACCCTGTGTCTCCACCAGTTTTCAGACTATTTTTGGCACCTTAGCCTGGTTGAAAAATTTTGTTGGAGGTGACATTGTGTAACCCCCACCTTGCTACGCCACTGACTCCTAAAACAATGAAAGACTTATCTTATTGTTTTGTAAAACCTGAAGGAGGAGTTTACTCAATCGCCTATATTAAAAAAAAGCCCTCTAAAAAGGAATCTAAATAGATGTTTATATGAATATAAAAGGGACATTTTATAAAACAATACATCAAATGCACGTCTGACCGAAATTTTAACAAGAAAATGCTACTCTGATGAAAGTAGAAAACAGTAATACGTAAATATCCAGAGTGTCTTGATCTACAATAAATTTGCACCATAGATCTTGTATTATCACAGTGTGGGATATCTAATACCAAAAGTGACGGAAACAAAAAGAAACTATCAAAATGAAATCGGCTAGATATATATTTAAAATTCCCACCAGCCTCCCTTCGTGTGCATGTGTAGTCGCACCAACGTAACAAATTTAGTCCGATGATGTCCTGAATGACGAAACGCGTCACACGAATATTTTTCCACTTTGCCATACCTTTTCCCAATATATACGAGAGCGAATTGGTGTCATATCTTGAGAAAATTAAAAAACTACTAAAACCAAAAGGTGGTCAGAAGAAATGACACACCTTACGCCAAATCTATTCTAGTCGCATTTAAAGACAAAAATGGTAGTTTTTCTTTTCAAGAGCACTTGTGGAAGGGTTTGCAAAGCAGTACACGTAGTCTTGCTTGGAAGTAAGTGGGAGAAATTCAGGTGGAGGGGCATGGAATTAAGCCACAGGCACAACACCCTCCTTTTCTTGATTATTCAGAAACATATCTATGTATATACACTTGCGTTCTTTATTATTCCTTACATCATCGTTTTCACGTCCAGACTGGACAGTTACCCTTCGACTACGTCCTCAAAAAGGTACGCTAATCTAAAAAAAATGAAATGAAAGGGTACGTGCGAGACAAAATTCGAGAATCTTTTCTATAGTCTTTCGAGTCAAGTTAATAGGGTGACAATCAGTTTTTACCGTCCGATAAAAGATATTTCTCAGAGGATGAAGAGTCGGCAACAAGAAACGCACATTCTGCGACGTATTTGATTTGGGATTAACAAAAAAAAAAAAAAAAAAAAAAAAAAAAAAAAAAATCCAAACACACACACACACAAAAAAAAAAAAAAAAAAAAAAAAAGCAAGCAAGCAAAGTATAAATATTCCAGGCGTATAACGATGGATCCATTATCATCTGCTGTAATTCAAAAATCAAGATTTTACTTTTGAAGCCATGCTCAGCTTACGCAATTTGTAAATGCATAATACAAAGAAACAAAGAAAGAAAACAAGAGTCTTTAATTTGATAAAAAAATTTATTTAAGAAAGATTCTAACATTTTTAAATAAGCACCATATACATTCATTATTATTATTATTATTGTAATCAATAAATAAGGAGAGTTCATTAATAAATAAAATGGCGTTGATCTCATTTTCTTAGGACAGAAGGAGAAAGAGAGAAAGAGAGAGGAAAAAAAAGGTTATGATGATAGTGAGAATGGTTAATTTGTACAAGTGAGTTGAATGTTCAGAAGACACATACATAGAATGGATCAAAGGTTGAAAGGAAAAGTCTTTCAGAATGAGTGAAAGTTGGTCGATGACGTGAATGACAAGTCACTAACATACTTCTAGAGATATTTATAAATAAGTGATTCTCTTAAATTGGTAATTGATTATGTATTTTGAAACTAATAAATAAACAGGACAAAGTTGTTGGGTAGATTTAAAAATAAAATAAATAAGATGCGTTTACTAAACGGGGCGGGGGGCGTTTAAGTATGCGTGTTTTCTCAGAGATGGGCAAGTATCGTACGACTGTAAAAGTGATAAAATAAATAAAAATGTATTTAAACATTTTGACAGATTGATCTAGTGAAAATGCATAAATTATTTTTAAATAATAGTGTTAAATAATAATTTACATGAGTGTATATGTGTGTAAGGCTGAATAAAAAACACCATATATATATATATATATATATATATATATATATATATATATATATACTTAAAAAAAGATGCAAACATCTTTCTAATGGGTGGAATAATTGATCAATTTGTGTGAAATTTATGTTTTGTTTACACGTACTACTTCTACTAGTATAATTACAATAGTAGTTTAAAGTGGTGAGGGAGGTTGCCTCGTGGCTGAGATAGATGCGTACTCATTGGTCGCTATTTAAGATTAAGTAAAAGTTAGGGTTGAGAATGCTGACCTTCAAGCCTGGAAGCCCCTCCCCAGTTGGAAGATTAGTTTAACACAATCTTCCTACACCCGCTATTTTTGTCTTGTTCCATACAAAGACAAATATCAGTCAGTTTGAAATATTGTATTTGATATTAAAACAGTACTGATTTCATAGCTAGTGGTGGTGATGATTATGAATGAATGTGATGAGAGAAAAAAAAAATAGTATAAAAGGAAACTTATCACAATACACGAAAAAGAATTCAGTGTGTATTTCTTTTCCCTTGGTTTTTTGTTCCTTTAATCTGTATAGATATTTCAGATAAACACAATTTTTTTGCTGTACATAATAGTCCTACACTTAAGGAGGGGGGCAATTATCTATTTAAAACAAGTGTAGATTCATAACACCTGTAAATTCAACGTGAATTTCCACTCGCCAACAGCAAATTTACAATCAAAAACTCACTTTTTACACCTGAAATTATTTTCATTATTGCCAATAAATAAAGAATTAAATATTAAAATACGTCAAAAGAGAAAAAAAATAAATAAAAATAAATAATACTTTGAAAATACAGTTAGCTTCAAGACATGCAGATTTTACAAGACTGATCGCTAAGAAAATGAAAAGAGACAGGTAACTTTGCCAGGATCAGGTATTTCTTAATTAGGCGAGTTATTCTGAAAATGTGTTAGAACCTGTGTACACTAGTTTAAGACCACAACCATTGTGCTACCACGTTTGAACAGGGCCATGAAATAAGCGATACGATGAAAGAGACGGAAAACAAAAATAGTGTACATGCAGAGTTTACATTATACACACTAAACTAAGTGTAGTTTCGAAAAATATAAAACTTAAAATATGAGAATGCTGGTTTTGTATTAAAAGACTAACACGCTCTCAAGGACCAGCTCGTTGGACAAAAACAAAATATTCTGTATTTCTCTTCTTTTTAAAAATTGTTAATTGCAAATTATTCACACCAGTAATCATTTTTATATTACAACATATGTAGAATTACCCTACCCCTAATTAAACCCACCATACAGAAATATATATATATGGTGAAAGTTTCAAAAGGTGGTTTTCTTGTCTGTTGCTTTAGCAATACAAACAAGATCAAAGACAAATTGTGCCTAGCTATAAATGCAGTTTTGTTTTTTTTTCACACTGTATTGCTATTTGCTTGGTAGTATTGTTGCTAAACGTAGGACTTTTGCGCCAGTACGTTAGATTGGAGCACGTTGAGCAACCATAACGTAATTTGCTTATTTAACATTGCAATTGCTTTAAAAGAAAAAAAAAAAAAAAAAAAAAAAAGTTAAAAGGCACAGTTTAACCAAAAAAAAAAAAAAATCTGCATGTTAAAAACATTTTAAATTTGTCTTAATTTTGAAACTAAAAAAACTAAATGGTTAACTACGAGAAAACCAGCTGTCAATTTCCTTACAGTTATCGAAAAGTTGGAATCAAGCGAAACTAAGAGCGATTTAACAGACGAAATTTTAAGTTAACCCGGTTAATTTCAAAACTATCTTATTAATAGAGCGGGATTTTTTTTTTTATTACGTTTATATATATATATATATATATATATATATATGTTTCTTTTATACAATATTTTAATTACGGAATTAGAAGACTAAAAATTCAGAGAATGTTTTGTTTTAGACATAATAAAGAACAACTACAACGAAACATTGGCGGGGTGGGAATACAATGACGAAATAAAATATTTGTTAAAATATTGTTCAAGCAATGAAACTGATATGTGAAGGGCGAATTTTTACATCATGGATTTCTTGATCACGGTGAGAAAAGTCTTGAAAAGAGCAAATACTTATATTAAATACCTTCAATAGATGTCCTAATACAGGTTAGCTAGATGCTAGATTTGTATTAAGTCAGGAAAAAAAAAGAAAACAACAAAAATAACAAACATTAGAATAAAATCCTAGTTAACAAAAAAATACCTAAACAAAATGGTTTTAAAAATTTTAGAATTTTATAAGCAAACTATACGGGGTATTTAAAAAAAAAAAAAAAAAAAAGCAAAAAACTTTAGTATAACTGTTGTATATATAAATAAGTCAGTTAGGTATATATATATATATATATATATATATATATATATATATATATATATATATATACACACACTGATGAAAAGGTTTCGAATTTGGATTCTAGCGTTAAAAATTTCTATTGGTTTTGGATTCGTTAAAAAAAAAAGTTTTTGTTACGTAACTTTTATGAACTAATTGCATTTCACCTTTAAAAGAAAAAAAATATATCAGATAAGCCATTTATTACTAAAATAGATTCTTCTATATTGCAAACCAGTATCATTCTAATGACTATATATTTACCAAGGCTATTTGTAAGTTTTACCCGTAGAGAAATATGCAGGATATAGTAGAAATTTAAAAAAAAAAAAAAAAAAGAAAAAAAAAAAGTCAATATTCATTACCAGCTTTGTTTCTGCTAAGAAACATAATTAGACTTTAAGGGGGTGACGGTGAAGAGCAGTGCGTATTGTTTTGTACAACACGCACACAAAAAAAAAAAAAAAAAAAAAAATGCATTTTAAACTTTAGTAAAAATTTTCATTACGCCTACTTACTCGCATAAACTCAAACTGAGCACACACACATATATATATATATATATATATATATATATATATATATATATCTATCAATCTCTCTCTCTCACACAGAGCTAATAGCCATGTATTAAACGGTGGTTTCAACCCCTAAATTAATGCCTTTTAAAGACTTACTATCGTAGCCAGTTTGCAATACAAAAGAATTGTTTTTAAATAAGTTATTTAATTAAATAATAAAAAAATTCAAGAGACCCGAAATTGGAAAAATAATTGAATCAACAAAAATGCGTAGCTTATATATATATATATATATTATTAGAGAGAGAGAGGGGCTGGGGAATTAGAGTGGTTACTGATCATAACTAAAATAAAAATTCAATACAGTTCAATCCACTCTATGGCTGTTTTTTTTTTTCTTTGTTAAAAATTAATTTGACAATTACATTGTTTTTCCTTTCTTCTCATGTGTTGGAAGCGAAGAAGATTCGGAGTGTAGCAATAAATAATACAATAAATAGAGGATAAATTAATTAAAACAGTAATCTGTTTCACGAGTTTCCTTTTCTTTTGTTTTTTGGGGGTTTTTTTGACTTGAAAAGGAAAAAAAAAATGTTACTGGTGCTGTTTGTTTTCATTCACCACCCCCACCCAATAAACTGCCCCTGTTATTTCACAAAAGTCTAATATCTGCCTACGACTTCATCGTATCTTTTGTAGATAGACATCAATATTTAAATTAGAGAGACTTGTTCCCCACTTTTGTTAGCACTATGAAAGGTTCAGTCTCAAACTGTATTAGTATAAAACCCATACATATAGATTTTTTTTTGTCAGTTTTTCTTTTTTTGTAGTGGGGGGGGATGCATATTTTTGTTTTATGCATATAATGAATGTCCTTAATTGTATTTTTCTTTTTTTTAAATTCAGATTCTTCTCATTGCATTGTAATTTCTTGATGGCCTTCTCTCAACTTGAAGTGAATATCAATATCTTTAACTGGTGGAAGGATTTCGTGCCCATGGTAGTTAATGTCCATTTCAGCCTTCTGGCCGGCGGCGAGTGACATTTTGAATTTGTTCATTTGACTGAAGATGTACCATTTCGCTTGCAGAAGTGCATACCGTTTACCTGGACAAAGGGTACCAAAAGTGAGTACAGGGTTCTTTATCTCCTTGTTGTTCTTGTAGAATTTCGCATCGATAAAGCGGTCGAATTTGTATGTCTGCAATGAATAAAAAGATTGAATCCGTAAATAAAAGTAAGGTTATTTAGATTTAACGTACATTATTCGGTGAGAATTTAAGAAAAAAAAAAAAAAAATTAAATATGGTAATAATGTCACTGCAACACAAGGGGTTACTGAGTGTAAGAGAATATGAAAGAGGAAGTATTAACGAGAGAGAGAGAGAGAACGATACATATTGATCTTCAAAGACTGAAATGGAAAATTGATTGGAAAACAAGAGGCCGGAAAAAAGGTTAAAGGGGAAAAATGCAAAAAACTTAACAGATCTTACGGTTACATCCAGCCATTTCAACTGTTAAATGAGAAATTGCCGCCAATCTCGCATTGCGTTTAAATTCGTAAAACCTAAGTACCAAATCTCATAAGAATTGCATTTGCCTTTTTTTAATAGTTGCGAATTTCTCCTGATTTAAGCATATTCGAAGGTTGTTACATAAGCTTTAAATGCTGATTTCAGGTGGTGAGCTATCCTCAATTTGAAGATAATGCCAAACTTAATAGTCGTAAATAAGGCTTAGTTCTACAGGGTGGTCTGAAAATCTTGTCATCTCCTACATAATATAATTTTCTATTTCGGATGGCTCAAATGGTGTTCATACAGACCTTCTCGGTGTCAGAGAGCGTCAATAAAAGTCAAATTGAATCCAGTACATGTTCTTTGTATTACTCATATTGTTCATCACTTTTTGGTAAAGGCGGGTGACAAGACTTTCAGACCACTCTGTAGAAGTTTTATGGGAGAATTTAGGAGAGTTCGTGAAAAAATATTGGTTATTGTTAGAAAATCGTCTCTGAACGGAAGAGAGTTAAGATGCGTAATGAAATAGCTCTCAACCACTTTAAAATATTTCAACGAATATAGCAGACAGAAAATTTATATACGAGATACTTTCATCCACATACTTATTCCTGCTTATGCTATCGCATGTGAGAGATAATTGGAATTAAGAATCTTCTAGTTTTTCATTCTTTTAAAACCTCAGTTTTATACTGACAACCGCGCACTTATTCCCGCGTGTCTAAGTACAAATAAGTGTCGAAGCAAGGGAATGCACCTGGCTGTAGCAATCCTGTCAAACTAACAGTTGCACTTCACGCTAATCTAAAACAATCTCTTTTTATAAATATTGAGCAGAGGGTTCAACAAAAATATATTCGGCCAAGTTACATTACAGTAATGTACGTTCGTTCATAAATCAGGCCAGTGGCTGACGATTACATAAACAGTTACTCGGGTTTGAAGAGAAATATTATAATATATATATATATATATATATATAATGATAATCAAAGTTTATTAAAACACTAACAACCAAACAAGATAGAAAACAAAAGCAAGATTCCAGACATTTATTGACAGTCTATTCCCTCTGTTCGTCTGTTAAAACGGGATATGATATCACAAGTAAATTTCACTCCTTAGTCATCCATTAGAGGTTTGTAAGCCTTTCAAATAAAGTCTAACCCCAAAACGACTACTTTCTGAGGAAAAAAAATATGCTGCATTTTCAAAAATTAGTGAGAGAAGCCATTTTGAAATTAAAAACACCACTAAAACGTTTATATATATAATCCGTAGCATAATGCTAAATAAATAAAATTACTTTGCTTCGTTTAGTGCCTTTCATTTCTAAAGAATTTGAAAATAATGGGCCCCAAAAGAGTGACTAAACGAATATATTCGAGACACGAAAGGGACACATTAATAAAAAAAAAGCTTTTAAAAAATTGTTTTGTATACGCACCACTCCGAGCACTAAATCGAGTATGTCAGGTTTTGTCAATGCACATAATTCTAGTGGCATATATCAGTCATATACATAGAACATTATACAGTGAAAATGTTCAAACCAAAACAACTACGTGTCAGGCTACGAACTTTTTGATGCCAGTCGCACGCATGATGATAGGAATCCGAATAATAGGATATCGTTAAAAAGAAAGAAGGAAGGAAGAGAGAAAGCAAATAATTGAAAGAAGAGGAAAGAGAGCGAACAAGGGAATGCGAGGGCGGGAGAGGAAGTGTCTTTAGGTTTAATTTTTTGAAATTATACCAAGATTAGCCGCTTATATAAAAAAAAAAAAAAAAAATGATGCGCTGACGAGAAGGAGAGGCAGCCATTGCAATGGAGCCAGTCTGACAGACTCCATGTGCAAACGAATGTTCTTGCCGACCTCTCGTCTGCGGGCGGCTTTTCGTGATATAACTTAACCGTCCATCATACAAAGAAATTAAAAAAAAAATTAAATTTAGAAACCGCGTAATTAGAATATTATGAATTAAGATCACTCCACACCATCTCGCCCGAAATGCATGTATAGACTGATGCGACTAAGCAGATAAACAATGCGTTTTTCTTTTGACAGCGGGTTTGGTAGGGCTTCAACGATAACGAGTCATTAGTCAGTAAACTTATTGCAGTAATATTTTGCTTGAAACTAAAAGGTAATTCTAAAGAGGCAGAAAACGTATACGAAGCAACTTTATCCTGCATCTAACGTCTTGTGACTTTTACTATTAAAAAAAAAAAAAAAAAAAAAAAAAAAAATAAAGAGAGTCAAAAAAGAAACTTACGAGTGGGTCTTCAAAGATTTCGGGATCTTTGTGAATAGCCGGTGGGTAAATGGCAACCCTGTCTCCTTTGCGAATTCGGTAGACTTCTCCATTATCCATTTTGAAATCGCAATCTTCAGTCACATAACGAACCATGAACACGCCGCTGCACATTCTTAATGTTTCTTGTACAACGCTATCTGTAATAACCAGGATAAAGATTAACATTAGATCAGCGAAAGCACTGGGTGATATATTATACACAAAAATAAAATCTAATTCATGCCTTACTTCAACTTAATTTTTAGTATTTAATAACTGATTATATTGTAAGTTTGGAAAATAAATTCAAACCGCAAAGGCAATATTATAATACGATATGATTTCCTAATGTAACTAAATGAATTAAGAGACGTTCGATATTAAAGTCAGAGGATGTTTGTTTTTGAGATGCAAAAGAGAAAAGAATTTTCACCGATTTCTACTTTAAAAGTCCTTTAATGATCTGCATGTAGTTTGCATTTTAAATAAATTTTAATCACAGTAAAATGAAAATTTGTATTATGCTAATTCACCATAGTCAGTGAATTATTAAAATCGGAGATTTTGCAATAGAATATTAGTTGCACTTACAAACCAATTTCATTTGATTTTTAATTACTATAGAAGTCAGTTATCTGTATCGCAGACAACACTTACAGTTCTTTAAATTTAGACGCACATAAATGGAAAATAAATTAAGACAAACAAATCGCAAGATGATACAATTCAACTTACCTAAAACCGGTAATTTTTCGATTTCTTGGTAATTAAAAACAATTGGGCCAGTTTCATTTTCGTTTCTCTGTACACATTTTTCGTTGATGGCTGTAGTGATTTCGTTATATAGTGTCTGATATGCTTTTTCATCATCAAGTAAGTAGTAAATACACCAGAACGATAAGCGGAACGTGTTGTAATTGACGTGCAGATAAACTAGATTGTGGCCCATAATATCTTGCTCCGTCTGGCCATGTGACTTCATGAATTCGGTAGAGTACCTTATGTAGTCTGAAAGATCTTCGCGTGCCAGGATCTCATCCGATTTGGGTTGTTTACAAAGGACCTCAAGAGCCTTCACTGCCTTAGGAAAAAGCATGATGGGCATGCCGAGCCACAAGTAATTGAAATACTGGTGGAAAACATCGAAACATTGGTAGACAGTGACTGGCTCGAAGTCGGAGTTATCGCTACGTCCGAAAATGGTGTAGAACATGGCTGCAAAATTGGTCTTGGAGACAAATTTGCGAAGGCCATCCGTCTGGTTAGACGGGACATTTTCGTTACTGTCTGTTTTTAGAACGGATCTGAAAGCATCCTCAAGGTGATTAGCGTAGCGTCGCATGCTAGTGCCCAGATAGGAACCACGCACCGTTTTACCGGCCTCTTTGATCATTTTTCGGGCGTTGATCAATACAAAATTGAAAACGTTGGAGTTAACCTGTCGTTGGATAGGGTCAAAGTCAAATTTACGTTCTTTGCTCATTGCTTCCAAGCTGTGGGGATCCATAATGATAGTGAGTCGCTGGTGAAAGAAGCGAATGGTAAATATTTCTCCATGGTTTTTTCGGCATTGGTGCAAGAAATCGACTGCGTTCTTTTGAAAACTCTCACCGTTGCCCCAAAGGAAATGACCCGGTACTATGTCAGGCTCTCCATCTCGACTAAAAAGAAAAAAATAAATAAAAACAATATAATATAAATAAATAAAAAATATATAGGTATATAATTAATGCCGAATAAAGGTTGCGGGAATATTTCACAGTAAACTATGTGAACTTGTAAAGGATTTGTTACGAAAGAAACCGAAGAGTATTTTTTTTTTTTTTTATTAATTTTAATACCTATTAACTAGAACAAATCAAGGCTGCATTATTTGTTAAGAGGGTTGCGATAATGCCAGACGCTATTTGGCAACTATCTGAGAAACCAACTTGGTAACAGTACAGCAGATACGGTCTTGTATAAGCATGTATATGCGTTTCGTACAATGGATTGCGACTAAGAATGAGAAATCAGGGAGCCGGGTTCAAATTCCAGCCGGGTTCGTAACATTTACTTACGCGCAAATAACCTCTGAAAGGATCCATCCTCCTAATTATGGGTTAAGTAGGACTTACTGGGCCGTTTATCCTTGGTTGGAAACCAGTCTGAGAGAAAGGCTAGTCTTAATTCGAAACACGAGGAGGGCTGTTTTGGTGGAGGTGGGGAATCTCGTAGTATGGTTCTATATCCAAAGTGTAGCCTAGATGGTTCTGTACAAGCCTTCACTATTATAATCATGTGCAGGTAGCTTGACTGGTCATTTCTAGGCTGAACTGTTGGACGCTCATACAATGACGATGAGAGAGTCCTTGTTTTAAAATGCAAGGGACACATGCTTTCGCTTTTAGTTTATTTGTATCACGTTTGAGAATCTTAAGGTTGCAAATGTGGAAAATATCCTTTAATTAAAACGAAAGTCTAAAGTAGGGTTAATTTTTTTCTAAGAAAAAAAAAATCCTTTTCTTCTTAGTTTCAGTTTTTGCTTTTTCACCGTTTAATTAAAATTACTTTTAACAGTCTTTCTAAAGATTTTTAAGTATATTTTCCATAGTGGCCCCATTGAAAAATTAAGGTACAATTTTGATATCCAATCCTTAAAACGATTTTGTTGTAAATCTGTATAAGCTGTATTATACGTTAATATTTTAAACAAAAAGCAAAGCGAAGGGACTTAACCCCTTATTTTTATATTCATGCATCAGCGGTGAAATGATTTCTAATCCACTTAATTCAGTTGTCTTTACTTTTCGAATTCAATTTACTACTACCCTTTTCCTTTAAAATTTTGAAAAGGAAACTTACATAAACGAGATTATTTTAGTAAGTTTTAAATCTTTAAAAATCAAAAAATTCTAGATTAGCATTTCAAAATTATATTATATATATATATATATATATATATATCTCACTGAATACGACAGACAAAGTGCTTTGATTTAGTACTTTTTTTTTTTTTTTTTTTTTAATACAATTTCTCCTGTGATCTAGTATTTTTTTTTCTTTTCAGATAAATATATAAAAACTGTCCGAATGTTCTTTATATCCGAGCGCTTTCGGTAATACATTTAGCCATTTTCAAGGATTAAATATTTCAACTGTTAAATAAGTTGTTATATAATTTATCTGAAAAGAAAAACAAATTAGATCGCTGGAGAAATTGTATAAAAAAAAAATAAATAAATCAAAGCACCTTGTCTATCGTATTCAATGAAATGTGCATACAAACACACACATATATATATATATATATATATCATATCGAGTCTATTATCTTTAAAGGATTTATTTGTGGAAGGGATTCGAATTTTTTTAGCAAATAAGAGAAAAACTCTGGTACAAATAAATATTACAAAAAGCAAAAAGTAATTTCAGTGTTCGATTTATTTTCTATCATTTTTAACCTATTTTATTTAGTATTTAACACAATAGAAAATAAGTTTAGTGTAAAAACATAGCAACACCACAGATATCAGTATGAAAGGTTTAATTTTATATTTTTCTCCAGAATCAAGAACAAAAATAGAAAAGTCAATTATTCAAATTTTTCGGCCGGATATTAGTGTTATTCATACGAATATCTTCATCTGTTCCAATTAGTTAATTGACGTCTGGTAATAACAGTAAAATCAATTTAATTAACAGATGCTAAATAATTTTAGCTATTTTTACATCAAATTGCGATTATTTAAAATCTTTTAGCTTCAAATTAGAACGTTTCTGAGGAGAATTTTATGCTACCTCCCCCCGCTTGCGAAAACATGGCTGGTAGAGTTTTCGGGTATTAAACGTGACTGTAGCAAAAAAGTACTCACCGTCTTCGGATGAAATATCGCATGTAGATCATTGCCAAAATGATCGTAAATGTCGCCAAGTAAACCATCAGCATTTTGAATTATTGTTTAAATCCTGAAAGTAAAAAAAAAAAAATAAAAATAATGAAATAAAGTAAATAAAAAGCAATAGGTTTTCAAATACTGAAAGTCACAGAAAAAAAAAAAAAAAAATACAAATACACCCCCCCCCGGCACCTAAAAATTGTCTGCAATATAAATCGTTAAAGAGACCAAGGAAAATTAAAACAATTCCCAATTATTTATTAAATCTGGCGTTAATATCCAGCGCTTTTAGATCGCATGTATAATAGTTACAGAAAGAAACATTTTCAAAATTTAAGTTAAGGAAATGCTAAGATATCAATCAATTGGCGTTAAATATTACCTACACAAGTTAGTAAAAACATTTGTGAGAAAAGGTAAAAATATTTCAAATTACCTAATCTCAAATATCAGAATATATTCTATGTAATTGTCGAAAGTATCAAATAGAATATACGTCGATACAAAAAAAAAAAAAAAGTGCCGGTCCGACCAAGAAGAGATTCTAAGAATTTTATTTGGTCTTATTTAGGGAAAGTGGTTCAAGCTAAGAAGTTTTCAGCATAATCTATTTGTACGATGGTACCCTAGAGAAAAACCTCTTTCAAAACGAAGCAAAATTTATACTTGTTTTAAGAATGCTTTAGTTTTCAATGAAGTTAATTTTCCGTTTAAATATAACGGTCATGTAACGAAAAAATAAATCAAAGATTTTATTTTGTATCTTTTAGAAGATTTAAATTATAAATCCATAAATTGGCAATTGCAGATAAAGACATGCGAGCAGTTTAATTTTTTTTTTTTTTTTTTTTTAATTAAGAGAATTAAAAAAATGATTCAGTTACAAAGTTTTGACATTTAAAGATTTTAACTGCAGTAAAATCTAAATGCAGCAATTTGATATTAAGAGCTTAGCCAGGAGATAAAAACATTTAAAATTATTCTGGTAATTTGAAATGTGACCTTACAGAAGGATATTGAGGATACCATGGACCGAACACGGGAGCAACGAAGTTTTAGAGAAAATAGAAACAAAACACTTATTAGCATCAGGATGACACAATTGAGGCTTCTAGGGCACATTAGGAAAAGGGCTTGGAAAATCTGATACTCACAGGAGAAAAAAAAGGCAAGAGAGACGTAGGAAAACAACCTACTTAGTGAGTTTGTTTAAATGGATGGCGGAACAAGGTTTAACAGAAAGACAGCATTTATTAAGAACTACGAAGAATAGGAAATTGGGGAGAGCCATGATAGCTTACGTTCTCAAGGGACACAATACAGTTTGAGATATTTAAAAATTAATAGAAATATGTAAATATAAAATAAATTCGAACTTCGAAGCATATGTTTTAAAAGTTTAGGAAGGGGAAAATGCTTCTTGCATACATTTTTCATGAATATCTGAAATGTAAAGATTAGCGATGGAAATTGCATGCAAATTGAAATCACTCTACGAAAAAGCAAGCTTATAAAGCAGGTGCTTCTGAGAAGAAAAAAAAACGAACAAAAAACATACACTACGTAGTAAACACCACTTCAAAAAATTACCTAAAATTTGTACTTGCTAGAGTCGGGTCTTTCTGCACTTGTCAAATCGGTTCGGTTTACTTTTATGATCCACAGCTGGTAACAACGTAAAAGAAAGTGTCCAAAGGAATCGAGTCTTTAACGATTATCTTCCAAGCGTGGAGTGTATATCAAAAGATGGAAACCAGCAACCCGAAGGGCTGGTGGGTCAGACCTTTTATCGTCGCACACTTGTTACTGCAGCAACAATTATAGTCAGGACGTTTGTACTCATGGGGTGGGGGGACGAGCTGATGACCAATAGTTTATTGTACGACTAAGCAAAAAGGAGAGTTGCCTTGGTTATTAAGGGGACGTCATGAGGTTATCAAACAGAAGCATTTGATTGGTCAATACTTATTTTATGTATGTGCGCACGCGTAACCGTAATTTGTGTTACTTCTCCCACTCCCTGGAAAAAGGTGTACGTATAAAGTACATAAAAATAGGTGAAATTAATTCCTTAATCGTATATGTAGGATTAGTTCGAATCGCATAAAGTAAATGCAGTATTGGTGCGTCTGCTGTAAGAGTGTGCAAAATGAATGAGATTGCACTCTGAAAATAGTCAAGTAGATGGGTCAGTGAACATAAACCCTCCACCTTGAGGCCGTGTGCTATATTTGTACAATATTAACTTAAATATTCGATCAAGAAATATTCAGATCAAATATCTCAGCCGTGGAAACAATGACAAGAGAACGAATCTTTATAAAATAGACCCCCGACGCACAAGTTTAGCTTTAGAAATCCTTTAAACAAGAGAAAACAAAAACATTTCACCTATTAATACACAAGTTGTTTTTTTTTTTGTTGTTTTTTTTTTTTTTTTAAATATTGGTAGTATGACTAGAGCGATTCGTTCTTAGCAAGCACGTCCCGGACCATTATTTCTGTAGCAAAATCGATCCTCACTGAACATCCCTACGTTTGTGGCTTTTACGTCAAACAGCATCATAAATATAGTTAAAAAGCAAATAACCGAGATGTTTCCTGGAAGAGAAACAGGTTTAAAGAAATGCAATAGAAACGACAGCGTAAAATAAAAAATAAAAAACTAATCAGACCAAAGCATTGATTTAAAGAATTTAGAATGAAATTAATTAATAAAGCCAAAAAAAAAAAAAAAAAAAAAAAAAAAATAAGCTAACTTTAGCGCGTTTAGCTTCCAGCAGATTTGATGCCGTGTTACCTTTCAGTGCGTTGGGCTTCCTCTTGGACCTTTTCAACACCGAGGCATCGGCGCCACGTCGAGTTATACTTAATGACAGTTTCTCTGGCAGCTTGATCCCAGGTATTACCTATGACATGATGCCCATCCACGGGCTTCTAAGGGAAATGACACCTAAGCAATACAAGACAAAATAAGACAAATCCTGAAGATTGGAGACAACTTAGTCTTCTAGAGAGAGAAAAAAAAAAAAAAACTAACCAATATAGCGATTAATACAAAAATTGTCACGCGTACAGACAAGTGAAGAGAAACAATAATCGAATTTGATAAAAATTAAATAAAATAAAGAGCGAACGCCGTTTCAAATGAGGACACTTCATATCGGACTAAACTATGAAAAAAAAAATCTTAGCTGAATGTAACACCCGTACTTTGCAAGAATATATTGCTTTTTTTGGTGTGTGTGTGTGGAGGGGGTGTTAGCGCTAATTCAGCCAATACAAGGGTCACTTACAGTAAATTATTACTGAGCAAAAGGGTTTTAAACGTAGTAAGAAGTGTACAGGTCTTTAGGGCGGATTTTGGTTGGCTCTGAACTTTATTGTAGTTGTCAATTGTAATCGGTTTGGAACTCTGTCGAACTGAACATCACTAGCCCAGATATTGCAGCAATACTCCCTTATTGCTCTGATCTAACTCTTGTAAAAGACAAACGCGGCAACAGGAGTTAGGTATTTCCCTGGAGCGATTCAAATAAACCAACCTTTCTTGCAGCATCTTTTGTTGTTTAAAAAATAAAAAAAATTAACCGCTATTCTCAATCGGATCACACACACACACACACACACACATTTAGTGTTTGCAAATTTCCTTTCTTTATTTTGTTCAAGACAGACAATCGGACCAAAACAATAAACCCACTGATCAGATTTATACCAAATTTAACTCCACTTTATTCCCAAGAACGGTTTAAAAAAAGAAGATAAATAAATAAAAAAAAACTAACGAATCTTAATTCTTATTTATTACTAATGTTTTGTATGTGGAAACCGAAACAGATTTAATTGCAAATTTAGGAGCTTATGTAAGAGATAAAAAATAGTCTACTTGCGTAAGCAAAAAAAAAAAAAAAAAAAATTCACATGTCAGAACGTAATAATCCTTAACGAGGAATATCTGAAACTATTAAGTAAGTGTACTCATAAAAGCTTAGACAGGAAAAAGTAATAAAGAAATAATTATATTAATCAATTAATCCTATTTTATGAATAATTTAAAGAATTTAATCACAGCCAATAAGATGAAAAGTTTTAAAAATGTAAATAATGAAACGTTGTCACAAGCATAAAACTGTAAACAAACCATAACCCGATTCATACTATCCGATGAAACCTTGTCATGATCACAGAAAAAACAATTTTTAAAAATATGCATTTTTTTTTTAAATGTTATTGGCGGGAAAAGTGTACGAGATATAGCCGATAATTATTAGCGATAAAATCAAAAACATTTTTTTTTCATTCATCTCCTCATATGTAGCGTCTCGATATTTGTTTTTCTTCCATATTTTTTTCCTTCAATAACATCATAGCCTATTTGTATATTTACATTGTATATGTAAAACCAGGAAGGACGATAGTACGGAATAACTGACGAATAAGTAAGAAGGAAGAAGAAGAAAAAAAAAAAAAAAAAAAAAAAATTAGGAGAGAAGATATCCATGACGCAAGCTAAACACTTGAGGTTAGTGAATTTAATATTTTCAGATGCTAATGACGGTAATTTCACCAGCACTTGTGTTTTCCTTCCTTTATGGGATTACCAGTTACGGGAAACCCATGCTTGAACAAAAAAAAAAAAAAAAAAAAATACTTCAGTCTAGTCAGAAGACATATTTAGATCGAGGAAAAAAAAATAAAAAGAGGAGGTGGCTGGGGAGAGTCTTTTTCGGTGGATTTCCCCTATCATACGTCATAAACAGCAGCAGCAGCCGCCGCCGTCGAGCAAAGTTGTTTTGTTATCGTTAAGATTTAATTTTTTTTTTTTTTAAACATTTCTCCATTGCGAGTCTGAGAAATATGGCGGGAAGTAGAAAAAATATGTTGGTTAAAATAAATAAATAAATAAAAATAAAACCATATTTCTTTTCCAAATCATTGAATGAGGAACGAAGATCGTGCGATATCATAGAAACAAGTCCGTAGTTTGAGGGTGTATATGAAGAAATCCCAAACTGCGAACTAACACTTCCCGCTCCCAGCTCTTCTAAATAATTTTCTACATTCAAATCATTTTTTTTTGATAGCCAAGGAACACAGCCAGTCGTAACGCTAGTGGTTTAAACGTAAAAAGCTAGTCATACATAGTAACCTCCCAAACATGTTTACACAGAAATAGCAACCCAAGCGAAATGATTAAGAGGATTGCGTAACCTGCAAATAAAGATATGAGAACTCTTTGCATTATAACAGGATATAAGGTGCGTGTGTGTCAAATAATTTTTTTAAAATTTCAGGAAATTCAGTTACTCCTGATTTTGTGAGTTTTATACATGTATGCTAAAGTAAAGTGTCTCCGGCAATTGCAAACAAGTTCATTTAGATTCGGAACCATTGTTAAAAAAAAACAAAAACAAATATGCATAACTCGTACGGAAAGTAAGTCTGTGTTGAAATAACCTTATAGGCAAAGAATTCGTATCTTGGTCATTGGTAGAAATTATTTGATTGATGTTGTACTAACTACAATACAATGTCCAAAAAAAAAAAAAAAAAAAAAAAAAAAAAGCGTTTATCAATCTAACAGGTTTCACGTGTAATGTAATTAATGATTTATTAAACATGTTAGTTTGATAAACGTTTCCTCTCTCTCTCTCTCTCTATATATATATATCCCTACGATTTGTGTTTTACAAGATTTGTCTAAATTAAGGGGAAAACGAATTAAAAGCAGTAACTAAAACAATGGAAAGAAAAGACATTTGTAGTTAAAACTGAGAAAAGTATTTGGTAAATAATAAATTACGATTAACATACAAACACAAAGAAAAAAAGGATGAAGCTTATGACGTCGACACGGCTCAACGTAACGCGTGCTCACCGGCCGGTCTGTTATCACACAACAGGTCATCTGCTGGTTTGTTTGTTTGTTTGACGGACGGACGGAGAGTAGACAAATTAGCAAAAGATATACAAATTGCGGAAGTTATTTTGTCTACCTTAAAAAAAAAAAAAAAAAAAAAATCACTGTAACGTAATCAATAATGCAGAATGTTGGACCGGTAGTACCAATACGTAGCCTAAGGATCGTATTTTAATCTATTTTTACTGAGAAATTAGATTCTATAGCAAGGTTACCGCTGATGAGTCAAGATAATGAAGGTAGACACAGTATCGGAATTCATCGTGGATTTTACGATAACTTGACTAGAAGGCATACGCACGTGTTTTCATTCAATGAAACAGTTCTATACTTTTGTACTTTCCTTTTCGAAGCCCTATATATATATATATATATATATATATATATATATATATATATGCACTGTACTTATTGGTAAGCGGTCAATATCAGTGATACAGCTAACATATTTAGTTGGATTGATGTGAGTTTGTGATCCTGGGTTTCACTCTATTTGCGATCGTCAGAGTTTGACGATCGCACATGGCGTGAAACCCAGAGTCACAAACTCACATCAATCCTATAAACTATCCCATCTTGGAAGAGGAAGAACTAATACCCAATGTCATCAATTCTGTCCCAGTTACAACCATTTACACTTTTTAAATTAAGACGCGAATCAGAATTCAAACAGAAATGAAATGCAGTCACCAGAATATTTGAGTTGAAAATAGTCAACATTTTGAATTTTGATTGTCAACAAATAACATTGCCTGTCAAAGATAAAACAGAAATGTAAACATCACCGGGGCATTACGAGATCTGCATACACGCAATAATATTCAATTCGATAAAAGCTTGAGTGATATTATTGACAGTAAGTTTAACCCCCAAAAGAAATCCGCGAACCTGTGGAACACTTTACAAAACAACTAAAAATTACAAGTGAAGAGAAAAAAAAATCTTCAAAATTTTAAGATATAGTCTGTTGTCGCTACCTAACAGTTTGTGAATTAAGTTTTAACTTGCTAGATGGGTGGCATGACAATGTGCCAATAAGTTATAGACTTTATTGGCGATTATACAAACTTCACATTAGGTCAAATTATTTTAACCTTTAGATGTACAAAAGAAGACAAAAGATATTAATTACATGACCCTCCGGCCAGTTTGGTGCCTACATAATTACAAATAAACAACAGGGCCGCACGTTATACTCTAGAATACTCACATTCTGTGGCGATACCAACAGCTGAGAGATTTAGTACTAAGTTGTACATATAGCAGTAGTACTAGTAGTCAGCTTATAGGTCCGATACTTTCGGTCAGATTTTTTAAACTGTCAGTTATACAATATTATTAACTATGCTGTCATTTTCTTGTAGTAACAATTGTTAACTATTAAGTGACCGGAAGAAAAATAAGAAATTGTAGCCATTAAGTCACCTGTTCATAAGTAATTGTCGGTGTTTGACAAATCAGTCAGTTTAGCCGACCGGGCGATATTCTATCTGTTGATATTTACAAAACCGCGTTAAGGTTAGATATGTTTAAATGATTTTTGTAAAGTGTAGAAGTTTAAGCTACGTACGACAATGTAGAAAGTACGATAAAATTAGTTTTGTTAACTTTTTTTTCTAAAATGAGAACAAATTAAGTAGTTAGTAAAAAAAAAAAAAAAAAAAAAATGAAGATTGCCTCAGATTTTGAAGGAAGAGAAAATATATCAAAATTGTTAGATTTTTCTTTTGATTCCAATGAAAATATAAATAAAGAAAATAGAAACATTTAAATAAAATAAAAGTACTCGAAAACAGACGTCTTGTTTAAGTACTATACTTCATAGCGAGGAGATTGTTGTGTACTACATATACTTGTAAAATTTCGCGTTTAAGAGTTATTTTCTAGCCGATGCGGCAGTTTACAGAAATGTATTGTAGTAGTAGTAATAGTAAAATTAGTAGTAACTGAAAGATTTGAATGATTTTTGAAAGAGAGGAGGGTATATCAGCAGTATACAAGTGTATATGTGTGTAAAAGGTGGGGAGGTAAAAAATGAATTACTTACTTGTAATGTAAATAGTCTCACTTCCAAATAATGAGTAGAATAGTGTGCTGAGATTTCTCAAGACTAGTGGCTTTATACTTTTTGAGATGGTGGGCGTGCGTTAAACTCTTCAGCTGACCAATCAAATGTGATTTGGGGTAACAGTGGTAAAAAAAAAAAATATAAAAAAAGAGAATGAGAGATACGAAGGGATTTCTGTAGCTATTTTTTTTTCAAGTGGTTTTTTTTTTTTTCTCTTTTCTTTTATCGCTTGGAAAAATAATCGATAAAAATAAAACAGAAAACGAAGAGAGATACATACAAACACACACACACACAAATTACCCCACGTGTGAGTTACACATCGGTAGTGTACACATTTTCAACCCCCACTTGACAAAATAAGTGACTAGAATCGCGCGAATTCGCAATATTAGGAGAGATATTAGTTATATACAAATTGATAGACTTATATATTTATATAATGTTTATTGTTTAGTATACCAATACATACTTTTTTTTTTTTTTTTTTAATCATGAACAGGTGTTGAAAAATATATTCAATATATTGAAAAAATGCGTTTCTCTACGGACGGAAGAGCTACGCTTCCCTCTTAAATGTAAGTTGTTTTTGTTGCTTTTTCTCTCCCTCTTCAATGAAAATATTTTTTTGCGTATTTGAGTGTGTGAGCGCGTGTGCCTTTGTCTACAGAGCGAGCAATACTTTCTCTACAATAAACCAAAACTTAAAGTAACCTTGATTATTATTGTAGTTAAATAATTAAAGAAAAAAAAAAAAACTTGCATAATTTTGCGTGTATAAATAAAGTATTTTGCATATTGCCTCCGTCGAGACTACCTCTGACAGTAACAGCCTTTCGCCGCTACTGTCATCGTAGGTAAGGTGGCTATGGTACAGTGATTACCCAAAACTTTCCATCTCGTTGTCAGTCACTGTGATGTGCCACTAAGGAAACATTTCTAGATTTGATCGATGAAATCGTTTATTACGGCTTATCAACCCTTTGCATGTTATTTAAAGCCAGAAAATATTTTTTGATTGTAAGAATTTTTTTATTTTATTTTATTTATTTTTTTAGTTAATGATTAAGTGACACAAGTCTTACTAATTAATCCATAGCTGGAGGAGAGCAAAGGTGAATACATAGCTTTTCCAAAAGTATTTTCGCGTAGTTGGATCTTCTTAGCCATAATCCATGTCTACATACAAGATTACAGCACCTCGTCTTCCCAAGCGGTCACCCATCTAGTATCGTACTGGAACCAATGTTTCAACGTGATATGGTCATAGAAACTTTTCTAAGGATATTTACTCCGGTCTGACAAAACGGGTAGGGAAAAGAGCATTCATACCTTTGAGGTATTAATGAATTTGAGCTACCGAAATTCAAGCCAGTGTGATCGATTTCGTTTTATATATATATATATATATATATATATATATATATATATATATATATATATTTGCAAGTGTCTCGTAGGGCCCCATAGAATCAATAATACGGTCCCCTCCACTCTACTACATCAACTTTCATAGAAAATTGAACTTTTATTGTAACCTAATTATGTACAATTATGGATTAATATCGGTGAACAATTCAACTAGAAACATTGAAATAAATACAATGTATCTAAATAAATGATTCCATATTGAAAAAGAAAAAAAATCCACAATGTTTTGCGGCATTTTTAACAACTTGAAATTTTTCTTGTTAAAATTTTTACTTTTAACACATTCAGCAAAAAAAACAAAAAAAAAAACAAAAAAAAAATAGGAAATTTTCAATTAGGCGTTTTCTCGAGACTTAGCATCAGCAAAACAAATTCAAGAAAAAAAAAATACAGAAGGATATCAAAATCATCGATTTGTCAGTTGTGCTTAGTTTAATTTATAACGTATATAAAAGTAGTTAGAACAAAAACAAAAAAAAAAAAAAAAAAAAAAAAAAAAAAAAAAAAAAAAAAAAAAAAAAAAAATTTCTACAATCAAAAACAAATAAAGTGTTGATAAGGTAGCTAGGATCACAAAGCACTGACCGGGACACCCAATCAGGCTTGAACACCCACCATCACGGGGGATGGGGAGGGGGGAGGGGTAGTACGCACCGGCCCCGCGCGGACACACAAACATATATATATATATATATATATATATATATATATATAATAAAAAAATGTGTGTAAGAAGAGTTCTTAAAGTTAATTAAATGTGCTTTTTAGAATGTCAGGAATCCATATTTAACAGTTATAATTTATAGGATGAGCCGAAAGTTGTTTTGAATACTTTTATTTGCACATTTCAGTAACTTATTTTAGATAACTGTCAATATCATGGTAATTACATTTTGGTCGAGCCTTTAAATAACAAAATAAACTTAATCCGACAAACCTTTTTTTTCTTAATGTTTTTTTTTCTTTTGTAAAAAGCAGAAATGATAGCTTTTAAGTTATTAGAGACAATATCTAATAAGAAAAATATTTTAATGACTGCTTACATATTAAAAATCGTATCAGAGTTATAAAATTAAAAAAAATCCCTTCTTGGTCATGTCAAAGATTTTCTAGACACCCACCTTTTACTTTTGATTTTTATAAAGTCTTGAATTGTATTGAAAGAATTAAATGCCAGGCTAATAAATTGCAAAAAACTGCAATAAATACCTTATTGCTTGAACGAATTTCACTTTTGGCATACGCAAGTTTTATATCAAACATATTCATAAGGAATACCTATATTAACTTATCAGTGTAATAGACAGAAGTAGCAAGCTTTTAAATTTGGCTAAATGAGTTAACGAAAATGTTTGACAATTAAATAAAAATAAATAATAATGAATCTTTTGTGTAGCTCTTATTAATGAATATCATCG
>CAHIKZ030001781.1:40000-110000 GCA_903632075.3 Acanthosepion pharaonis | reverse complement strand
CCGATGACTTCCGTTAATCGCAATATTAAAAAAAAAAAAAAAAAAAAAAAAAAAAACACCACCCATAAGATAGTTAACATTCAAATTAGACTGTGTATGTGTTATCGTGATATTTTTTTCCTATTTTACATGACTAAATTGTCATCCTGCATTCAGTTTGAGAATTGCAAGCACGAGGAAAAGTCTTTCGAAAACCGGACTATGGTCACTGCTCCAGACCAGGTGAATTGCTGAGATTAGTATTAGAGCAAGTTTATCTTTTGGCACAATACTAGCTTATTCGTAGATCTACGGAAAATCGAACTTGCTATTAATTTCATAGGCAAAACCTGTATATTATCCTTTTTTTGGTAGTTTTGTCTTTTTATCTAAGTTCAGTTAGGAAATGTGTATATTTTAACCATCGATATCGATGTATGCGATACATCCTTTAATCATTTGTAATTGGCGTATTTTTTTTTTTTTTGAATATTCACTTCTGCTATTTTTTACGTTTCACTGATAAGATACTATTGCAATCATTCATTTTCTGAAATTTTATTTTTTTATATAAAAGTTATGTAATCGTTTGGTGTGAATCACGGGACAATCTTAATCGATACTATTACTGCAAAACTTTGCTTACTTAAGATAATAATTACATTTGAAAAAAATGATAATGTACTTTGATTTACTTGTGTGCTTGAAAGGATAACCTACAATGTATGGATTACAACAATATTTAAATCCAAGTTAAAAAAATTAATAATTGAATAGTTATAATTTATCAGACTTCAAAACGATTTGTCCTTATATGAAATTGTAATATGTTTTTTTTTCTTATTTTGACTAGAGAGAGATCTGCTCATTTAAAATTAATAGATATTTATTCATTAAGAAATTCGACCGGCTGAAAAAACTTTATTTAAAAAAGAAACGCAATAATTCAAAGTCCTAATGATATGAAAATTCAACTTACCAGAATGTGTACGCTAAATAATATTTGATTATATCTGTAGCTTAAACCCTCAAAAATGTGTTATTGTGCCAAACTTCGATATATCAGTTAAATTGAGGATTCACTGTTAATAAAACTTTAATGCTGCGAGTGAATATAGCTTATTAACCACAACTATAATTAGAGCGACTCTCACAGATGAATATCCGTTTTTGTAATGTATGGCTTTTAAAGGCAGACTTGATCGTAAATATCTTTTTTTTGGGAGGGGGGAGAGTATAAAAAAATAAATAAATAAAAATGAAAACAGGAATAAAATCGTCGATAAATGCAAATAAAAAGGAAATCCTAGGCTTTTGGCGTAAATAAAGAAGCAAATTTATCGATGAGAATAAGGGATTTTCATGAGCAGAGTTGAAAGAAAATAAAAGTTGATATCGGTATAAATTCATTTGGAGAAGTGAACAAGCACTCATTTGTCTAATGAGATATCTCCTCTGAGCCATTATATAGATATATATAGATAGATAGATACAAAAAACAGAAAGAAAAAAGTTTTCCCTGGCTGCCCCGATTTAAAAATCAGTAACTTTTCGATAGCCCACCATGTTACTAACGCTAGGTGTCTCGCAGAAATTATCTATATGGATTTTAACCCTTTTATCAGTTTAGGCTCATAAGCGTGCATTTTTTAATAATTAAGGTAACACCGAGAAATATGCTGATAGACAATCAAAATGATAAATCTAATGGTTGAAACTACAATATTTTCCCGAATCAGAATGTTTTTTTATAGTTGTACATTTTTATTGCTCTCTTATATATATATATATATATATAAATATATATAAATTACTCGTTACTTCTGTTATTCTAAACAGAATGTGAATAAACGTTGGAATGATAGAAAATAATATCTCCCAGGATTTGTTAGTTAGATATCGATTATCTACCAGTGCGTTTTCTGGATTTAACCTAATCGTAGTAATATAGACTATTTCATAGAAAATGTACATTTAAATCAATTACATAAAGCATCTGAAAACATCATTTAAGATAACCACTAGTCACATTGTCTCACCTGTTAAAAATTCGTCCCATCTCATTTAATAGTGTAATAAAAGCTTCGTTTTCTTAAATGAGATTATATCGGCAAATACAAATTAAACGGAATTTTTTTTAAATTCGGAAACATTTCAGGGTATATTGTTTTAAACTGTGTTTTTACTTAATGGCCAACTATGCATTCCAATATAAGATTTCTAACGGACGGACACAGAGAAAACGCAACACGACTGTATATACTGTCGGAGTTGATATAATCTAGTAAACCGTTGACAGATCCATTTCAACAGTGTACCCCCAGAGGAATATGTCAGAGTATTAATTCCATGGCCATATAACAACGTATGCAACACTAACATAGATTCCGATAAATTGTACACTGGTACGGAAAAATCCCAAAAGTAGTCTGTTCGGATTTAAGGGGTATATTTAAATAAACCCCCAACAAACAAATTCAAGCGATAATACTGCAGTAAATGCTCACTGAAAATAATTTTTATTGAAAAACATTAATTTCTACATATTCCCGATTAAGTAATTGCCGGGTGAAATTTTGCGGGCTAGTCTCGTAAACCATTACTATTGCGTAAGATAGTGCCCCCCCCCCATTCTCATCAAGGGTACCTTATATGCCAATATCACAAGATCATCTTACTAACAAGTTGGAGACTTTGCACATACATGTAGTGTAGAGGCAACAAAAGTATGATTTAAAATGAATTGTGTAACAGAAGAGCGAGAAAAAATTAATATATAACGTATGTTATTATATAATAATAATAATAATGCTATATTATAATGAAGTCGAACTAGAGCAGTAAGTTTTTAAAGTAGGAAAAAAATGTTTCGTGGCTAGGTCAATTGCGTTTTACTTTCATATCGGAAATATTAGAACCAAGGTTAATTCAGATTGTAGCATTTGCGCAATACAATCTTATACTAAGCTATGGATATTAGAGACACTGAATACAGTAGATCGGTTCCAACAATTTTGATTTTACGAGATCAATTTGAAATAAAATTGACTTATTAAGTAAGAGCTTTATAACTCTTTCAAGAGATTGAAGACTAAAGTGTTTGCGTTTATATCGCAAGAAAAGGAAGTGTGATTTAAGACAAGACATGAGGTAGAAGTCTTTCTTTCCGATACAGCAGTCTGCCAATTAATACTCGCCTTGTAATACTAGGCCAAATAAAAGTGTCCTAACATCTACTAGTACACAGTAGAACATGCACTCACACAAATACAATGCTACGTTGTCGACATCGACGCACGTGAGATAGAAAATATTTTTGATCGAGTCCCTATTAAAAAAAAATAAAAATAAAAATAAAAGGAGTTTTTTTTTTTGTTTTTTTTTTTAATTGAAATGCATGACAAAATATCTTTATAAAAATAAGATTTATAAAATGTTATTTTTTGCCTGTATCTTATATTAACAGTTTTGTTCAGTTAAAAAAAAAAACAAAAAAAAACAAAAAACAGCAATAATACACTCGGAAAAGTTCGAAATCAAATAATTCAAATGTAAAAGGTTAGAAGTGTTTCTGCAAAAGAAGCAGCCTTTTTAAGGGTTTCATTAATTCAGTTGTCATTTTGATAATTTGTATACACTAATCTTAGTTAAATGTGGTAAAATGTCAGGAAAAATTCGAAATATATATAAAATTCTGTCGTTTGAACTGAATTCTAATACATATTACTGACTTCAGCGCGAAATCACAACAGTATCAACCACGGATCAGTCCTTACTTGAAAAAAGAAAGAGGATTTAATATACTTTAGCACGAGAGTTTAAATAATTGCGTATCTAATTATATATAAATTCTATGTGTATTTATAGAATGTATATAAAAATTCCATAAATACATCTATAAAAAAATTCTATAAATATATTTATAATTCTTATAATATATAGTATATATATTTAAAGAAGCACACCTGTGCGCGTGTGTGTGTAAAAATGAGACTTAATTCGGAAACTTTTGGCTGAACTCGAGAACTAAATAGATTAAATTTATCCGCAATCTTTGAGATTTCTACTGAGCTGAGCTGCATTGAATGTTGAAAAGAAAACAACATGGCGTTAAAGTTCTAAACGAACCTTAAAAATAAAATCATTTTCCCAAATCTTAGCTACTTAAACATTTGCAAGAAAAGTTTTCTACGTGGAAAAACACTACAAGTTATATCCCAGAAATTGGGTACAAGCTTTAAAAAGGAAACAAATATTGGTAATTAAAATGAAAAAAAAATATTTACACTAGGATAATATTTCAAAAATATTCATTTTTATTAGATTATATGAAACGAATATGGAAAACTAAATAACATTTGTTACCCCGCATTTTTCCGTTCATGGCGCCTCTTATATATATATATATATATATATATATATATATATCCCACGAGTATATCAAATCTTATTTGACACTGGAAAGTTATTTTACGTTTTAACAGAAAAAAAGTCCGATAAACGAGAAAAAAAATGAATAATTACATTTCATACTTAAATGTTACGTATTTATTGATAACTATTCCCGTAACGAAGGGATTATATATTAATTTGGTACAAGGCCGTATTTAAGGAGCACTTTATAAATTGATTTCTCTAGTAATGATTGGCCAACAGTAAGAGTCATTCAGATATCTTGTAGAAGATCATTTATAATACATTTTGTGATAAGACGAATGTTGAAAGACTCATTCGAGCCTAGTTTAGCCAGATCTTGCGTCACTTGCATTAATGGCTTCAGTGTAAAGTAACCTTAAAAAAAAATAAAATGGTTAAAAAAATCAGTAAGTTAGTGTCTGGAATATATCTCTAGTAATTCTGAAAATAAAGATTTCACTGTTCTCAGAAAAGTGTATGTTGCACTTAATCAAAATGACGTTTGATTTTTTTTTTTTTTTTTTTTTAAGAATATTCCGGTCTCTCTGAGATTATTAAAACTACTCAGTTTATTAGTTTTGCACTTTGACCTTTTAAATTATTTTCTGTCTCTGCTTATTCTATATTGAGAAAGAAAAGAAAAGAAAACCATCCTTCCCAATTATTGAGACTCTTAAATTAGAGATCTAGAAGTAACATTTTAATATGATAGTTTCTAACGTCAAACTCTGACCTCCACCGACTGAATATTATAGTGTGTGCTCACAAAGTGTTTTTCAATCATGAGGTACCTAAAGGATAAGCGACAGGTGTTTACATTTTATCGTAGGGTCAGTCGATTTTCTTTAAAATTGTGTGCAAAGTAACCCTTACCCTTGTGTCATCAAAGTCAACACACACACATTTAGTAGCTCGTAAGCTCGCAGAAAATTACTACTGTAGTCTTGTCTATATTGTGACATACTAGATTAAGTTCAGTGTGTACGTCGGCACAGCCACAAACACTACTTAAGATTACCGAAAATTAAAGCTGAAATTATCCAGCGAAACTGTTAAAACGATGGACCCTTCCTCTACATAAATCTAAATGACAGCCATATATATATATATATATAAGCTAACAAAGAAACTTTTTTTTGCCCTGTAACCTAAAAGAAAAAAATGTACCTTAAACAATAAAAATAATAAATGAATAAATAGATTAAAAAATGATTGATCTACGAACAGTTGCGATGAATTTTGATCAGAAATTGTTACTACAAAATGTTCAATCTATGGAAGAGTGCTGCATCATGGGTATTGACAAAGGAGTCATTTTGTGTGTGTGTGTTATATAGAATCGTTCATTGTAACATTCTATATAAAATACTGAGAAACAAAGAAGTTTGTAAAGCTTACAGTATTTCAGTAATAACAATGATTATATATATTTTACTGATGTTCACCTAATACAAACCCCAAGAGCCCCACAAGGTAGAGGGTTACTGTGTGGTATTGTATGAACCAAAGAAAGGACAAGAAGTGAAGTGCTATGTAGGGAAGATATCGGCGAACTCTTGACTTGAAAAGGTCAAGATTTAATTAGTGAATAAAATTTCAGTGTTTAATCAGACGTTATAGTGTCGATATGAACTATAGAAAGAACCGGAAACAAGGTTATAAAACTCTACTCCTGTT
This sequence comes from Acanthosepion pharaonis, assembly GCA_903632075.3. Lineage (NCBI taxonomy): Eukaryota > Metazoa > Mollusca > Cephalopoda > Sepiida > Sepiidae > Acanthosepion > Acanthosepion pharaonis. The sequence continues at coordinate 103,928 of CAHIKZ030001781.1, read as the reverse complement.
TAAAAGGACTGGGGAGAAGTGTGGACCGGACGATAGGTGAAGCTATCTACTGCTATTGAAAGAGGAAAGAAAATAATGAATAAAATTTCGGAGTTCAGGCAAATTTATATATATATCTTCATTTTAACATGAATTTCAGTAACCATTTATTAAACATGCATCTTGTAATATATATATATATATATATATATATATATATATATATATATATATATTATAAGTGTTTAGAATGTTTGCTCCCCGGCCACGAGACACCAGTTCAAATCTAACCATGATTAATTTCTCACGTAGGTGATTTCCTGATTATGTTGGACTGATGTGGCGAACTCAGGGTGCAGCACCTTTGGAAAGTAAATGAAATTAGGTTGACGGAATTATTTATCGAGGTATATGCATGCATAATGTCACAAGTCATCGTGAGTCAGGGTTTGAGCCTACTGATCATGTTTAAACTCTTAATTATGCATTCTTTCCCACAAGAAAAAAAAAATAACTGAAGGTCTACTCTACATAGTTACAGTATAAACTACTGGTTGTGTGTGTGTGTGTGTGTGTGTGTGTGTGTGTGTAAACGTTATTTTTAGTGGGTACCTATAATTGAACATTCTTTTTTTTTTGTTTTTAAACAGTATTTTATTTCTTTTACTGACCTGAGAAATTCGATAAATTTTAGTAAAGAAAAATATGCCTTCCTATTTAAAAGAAAAATAAAATAAATCCCATTAGCATCTACTTTAATTGTTGTCCGTGTAAAGTTATTCCATCTCCAACACTGAAGCTTTATAGATAACACACTGACGAATTTTGTCACAGTGATAAATTAACTGAATCAGAGTATATATATATATATATATATATATATATATATATATCTGAAGAAGGCCAGAGCGTATAATGGCCGAAACGTCGTGAATATGGCAACAAACACGAGGACAACAGTTCAAACAATGTAAATAATTACAATACCTCATCTCAGAAATATAGACAGAGCCTGAAGAAGGTTGAGCGTTTAATATAATATATATATATATATATATATATATATATATATATATATATATATATATATATATATATATATATATCTGAATTCATTTGTAACTTATTTCAGTTACCCTGAGACAAATACAAGAATATCAATTATTTTATCTGAAAAATCTTTTATATGACAAGATTATAATGAAGAGTTCACTTCTTTAAAAGTAATTTTTTTTTTATTAATGCCAAAGATTTAGGATGTAGGTATTTGTTTTTAGTCTTATTTATAAATTTCTTATACAAACATGTTTGCGTCCTTTAATATTTCATTCTTTTGGGCAGAGACTATGAATAGGCATGCATTTTATGATGAAGTGACTTGCACAAGTGGTAACGATAAGTTTGAGTATACGTTTATTTGGGGGTGGGTTGTTTTCTCAAAACAAGAGTGTCTGCGATTAGTTCTGTTAATTCCTGGTAAATTGGGAGGGGATACTATGAGTTTTTTTTTTGACATATCAAGTATATTAGGCGTATACATTTAAGTAATATATATCATTTCGTAGGCATACATACGCTTTGGAACATGGGACATTACTAGAAATATATCTCAAAACGAAATTTGCCAAATTAGTGGAACTAATAAAAATGTCCAAAAGCTAAGCCACTGAGATGTGGGTGTGTGTGCGCGTGAGGATATTCAAATCTAATATTCTTAAATTACCGCCGTAAAAATGTAGCTTCTCTGTGACTTTTCTATACTTTCATGAATGTTCTGATGAACTTTCTTCTATGGTGCCTAGACTTCATGAATTTAAGCGCAGTACTAAACTAGCGGCATCATCACACCATTTTACAGTTAGTTCGTAAGTTACATACTAAGTTGTTTTTTTTTTTATCTATCGCACTTCTCGCTTGTGGAAGCCTTCAGGCTTTTTTGCTTCCCAGTCAAATTTGATCTTCAAAAATTTAAATGCAATGCCAATCGTTATCTGTCTTAATTATTGTTTTCTCAGTGTTTTTTTTTTTTCGTATTCTCTAGCACTCAGTAACGCATTGCGTCTTAGTGGCATTATTGCCTTTCTTAGAATGAATGGATTAATAAAAAAAATAAATAAAAACAAATTTATCCAAACGACATTTTGTGGAAGAATAGCTTGTCTCCCTACGATCTTGTATCAGATTTTTCTGGGCTTTAACAGTACATGACAAAAACGCGATGGTGACTGACCGACACTACTGCAGGGTAGAATTACGTTTTTGGTCAGAGATAGATGTTTAGATTAAGGAGGAGCATTAAATTCTTATCTTGATAATTATTAGCTAAATTATAGATTGAACTGGTAACGTGTAAAAAACGAATGTGATCAAGAAAAGTTGTTGATGGCCGACACGAAAAAAAAAACCCCAAAAAACTACAGGACTTTCTAGACAAAGTCGTAAAAGAAGGCGGGAAAAAAAAGACTAGCCATCAATCGCAAGAAGTTTGCTCACCAGCAAGAGACGGAAAAAAAAGAAGCGAATTACAAATCTGAGAGGTTAACATCAAGCAGTTGGATAAGATTTAAAAGAGGATAGAAAACGTGACACTGAAATCTGAAGAAGCATAGAAGAAGCAAACGAAGCCTTCCTAAGGCGAAACAAAAGATTGTTAAAAACGAAGAAAAGAGTGCTGCGTTGCTATGTGATATCCCTCCTCTTATATGGCAGTAAATGCTAAATAATCCCCCCCTCCCACAGGAAAAAACCGGGCAACAGAAATACGGTGTTAGACACTGGTGATCTTGAGACAACAATGCAGGACCGAGCAGTGTGCAAAAGGATTGTTAATGAAGTTCCGACCAACAACAGCGAGGTTGAAGGATGATGATAGCCTTAGCAAAGGAAGAAAAAACTGCTAAATGCCATAAGGGATTGGAAGTTTTGGAGAGCCAAGATCACCAATGTCCTGAAGGGAGGCGATAAAAGAAGCAGTGTCCAAATTTTTAACTAGCCTGTTGTGTTCAATTTTGCATTAATCTTTTTGGCTGCGGCGGGTTACGAGTTAAATAGCAGGGTATAATGGGCTCTTTAGCCTTGGGTAGCAGCAAGTCCTGGCAATTCTCAGATTATGGAAAGCCATGGCCACGTATGTCATACACAAACAGAACTTGTTTGGTCCTGACAAGGTAAACCTTCATGATAAGGACACGCCATGCCAATTACAGAGTAGTAAACCACCCACATTTTCTCCATATTCAATTGGTAAGAAGTATGTTCCACTCCAGCAGCTTCTTCTGGCGAACCATTGCTCTGTGAAACCGACTCCCAAGAGGATGTTTCCCTGATCACTACCATCTTAACCTATTAAAGGCAAGGGTTAATCATTATCTCCTTCAACTATGCACACAAATGGACTCCTACCTAGAGTGGCTCCGGGGTAAAGCGTGACGCTCAAAAAGATTACAAGGGGAAAAATATAGTACAAGGGGAAAAAAGAACACCCAAAAAAGAGTACAAGGGGAGAAAAAGAGTACAAGAAAAGAAAAAAAAAACAGAAAATAGAGTAAAAAAAAACAAAAAACAAAGTAGAGTACAAAAAAAAAAAAAAAACAAAGTAGAGTACAAAAAAAAACAAAAAACAGAGTACAAAAAAAAAAACAAAGTACAAAAAAAAACAAAAAACAAAGAGTACAAAAAAACAAAAAACAAAGAGTACAAAAAAACAAAAAACAAAGTAGAGTACAAAAAAACAAAAAACAAAGTAGAGTACAAAAAAACAAAAAACAAAGTAGAGTACAAAAAAACAAAAAACAAAGTAGAGTACAAAAAAACAAAAAACAAAGTAGAGTACAAAAAAACAAAAAACAAAGTAGAGTACAAAAAAACAAAAAACAAAGTAGAGTACAAAAAAAAAAAAAAAACAGAGTACAAAAAAAAAAAACAAAAAACAAAGTAGAGTACAAAAAAAAAAAAAAAAAAAACTGAAAAAAAAACAAAAACAAGAAAAAAAAAAAAACAAAAAACAAAAACAAAGTACAAAAAAAAAAAAAAAAAAAAAAAAAAAAAAAAATAGAAAAAAAAAAACTGAAAATAGAGTACAAGAAGAAAAAAAACTGAAAATAGAGTACAAGAAGAAAAAAAAACTGAAAATAGAGTACAAGAAAAAAAAAAAAACTGAAAATAGAGTACAAGAAAAAAAAAAAAAAAAAACTGAAAATAGAGTACAAGAAAAAAAACTGAAAATAGAGTACAAGAAAAAAAACTGAAAATAGAGTACAAGAAAAAAAAACTGAAAATAGAGTACAAGAAAAAAAACTGAAAATAGAGTACAAGAAAAAAAAAAAAAACTGAAAATAGAGTACAAGAAAAAAAAAACTGAAAATAGAGTACAAGAAAAAAAAAAAACTGAAAATAGAGTACAAGAAAAAAAACTGAAAATAGAGTACAAGAAAAAAAACTGAAAATAGAGTACAAGAAAAAAAAAAAAAAAAAAAAAAAAAAAAAAAAAAAAAAAAAAAAAAAGAACCCCAGAAAAAAAAAAGAGTACAAGTGGTGAAGATTACGAGGGAAAGTGTACAAGGTGGGGAAGAGTACGATGTGGGAGGGAAAAAAGAGTACAAGCGGTCGAAAAGATTATAAGTGGAAAGAAAGTACGGAGAAAAAGTAAAACAAAGAAAGTGCAAGAAAATGTACAAGAAAAGAGTACAATAAAAAAAAGAAAAAAAAAGAGTACAAGAAAAAAAAAAGGAGTACAAGAAAAAGTACAAATAGTAATATTTCGCAATGCTAACCAACTGATAATTGATGCATTTTTGTTTCCAGGCTTTTAATGGATGACCATGGTATTTAATACGGGCAAAATGGATTTTTATTTTTAAAATATGTTAAAAGTTGTTTTTATATATAAACGAAATTAAGCATTAGTCTCACAGCGAGTGAACAAAATTACGAATCGGGGATAGAAGTATAAAGAAACTTTATCTAAGTGTTCCTGCAAAATTCCTTGTGCCTACAAGCAGAAAAACACTTTACCCTTTAGTTCAATGAGAAAAGAAATGTCAAAAGGACGGGTTTTCTATTGACACAGCTATTATTTTAACTACCTTTACACTTCGGCAATGTTTATTTTGTTGTTTTTTTTAAAGAGATGATTAGAATTAATGAAACCGAAACATATGATAAAAGTAAATTCATACATTTTTTTTTTATTCTAGAGAATTTACAAGACTATTATATTGATTATTTAGAAGAATTTTATTATTTGCAACATTCTAAAACATGATACAATTAAAACTAATGCAATAGTTATTTGCCAATTTATGAAGATTTTTTTATTTTTTATTTATAAACATTTACTAAATTATGAAAATATATGAATGAACTATGAAGAGAGATAGAGAGAGGAGAGAGAAAGACAGACCCGAACGCAAGAGGAGTGTGTGTGTGTGTGTGTGTGTAAAAAGACCCGAACACAAGGGTGGGGGGAGAAGGAAGGAAAAAGACACAAACCCTTAAATTGGTGAGAAAAAAAAAAGACAAGATGGTCTGGAGGAAATAAAAAGACGAGGCACGAACTAAAAAAAAAGCAAACTAGAATCAGAATTTACCGAATGAGCCAACTATCCCCGTTGTGCAGCAACATTTGAGATACACAACCCATAACTTAGCGAAACAAGAACCATTAGTCTAGTAGATACTCTAAGCTCAATTACTATTATATTCACTTTCAAGACCATTTATTTTTCAACCGATTTTACATTTGCCAAAGTTGTAAAAATTTTAACAGAAACAAGACGACTGTGATAAGATATTACATTGACATTACATTTATATCAATTTAAAAGAAGAAAACAATATATGCAGTTTTTTGTCAAGCATTTGAGTTTAAACTTTTGTAATCACTTTTATAACAAGATCGACTTCTAACAGCAGACGAGACATCGTAAAATAACACCAAGAAAATGGTATAAAAGTAAAAGAAGGAAATGCTTTATTCATTTCAAACTAAAATAAAGTGAGAAGAGTGCGTTTATTGCGAGAGCTCAGTTATATCGACTAGAGTCAGTAACGCAAAGAAAAAAATCGTGAAGCATAAAATATAGAAACTACGCAGCAAATTTTCTTTCGTTTACATTACAATATTGTGCCGAAAAGAGAACATGATTATCACAAAGTCTAGTTTACGTCGGGAAATAACCACTCATATGGAAACATTACCGAAAATTTTCGTAAAAATACTGTACACCGTGTCACAGAAACTACATGATCGACAATTATCTACTCAAAGACGACAACCATATTTCGGACTCTTCTGAGACAGAATAACTAGTGATTTTTAACATAAAATCTATGATATAATTAAAATTGTAATTCTTTTTAGTTTATTCTTCCTTTTCATCTAAAAATGAAAACTGTTCGAGTGCGCACGCGCGACAGTAGAATCGACAAGGTTGGCTGCATTCAAAATGCATTCCAAATTCATATGTCCCTCATACGTGGCACCAAGCACTTACGCATATATATATATATATATATATATATATATATATTAGTGGTAAATATACACATACATATGCAATAATATATCTACAATATATATATATATTATATATTTGTATAAAAAAAAATTCCAAGAGGATAGAATCCAGGTAGAACTCAATGTCCAGGACAGAGTAAGGATATAATAAAAAGACTAATAAACCATGGTTTATCATTTATTCCATTGAATCGTAAACTTGATCGTATTTCCGATTTCAATGGAATAAATTATGACCATGGAATATTAGTCTTTAAGCCTTTTTATTATATATAAATATATATATCAAGCGTGCACATACTGAAAATTCTTTCCGAACCTTAATAATTCAATTAAAGTGTCTTTTCTAAAAATATTTTCATGGCAACTGCTCTAATGGGTTTACTTTCACTGGTACCCCAACTGCATGGATTTAAGCGTAATACTGGGTTGGCATCTCGGTCCCACCCTTTCACCGTCAAAACAGTTCAATGTAACCGACTCTTCTACTTTAACAGCTTCTCTCGCACTTCACGACAGTGGGTCTCCTTTCCTCTTATTTGCTTGCTTCCTGATAGCTATAATCTTTAAATATTCAAATGTAATGACAACCGAACAGTTTTATTTATTAAATAATGACATGTTTGCAAAAAATACACAAAAGAAAACAAGAAAATACACAAAAGAAAACAAAAAAAAGAAAAAAAATATACATAAAAAAAAACACACAAAAGAAAAAAATATACAAAAAAAACAGACAAAAGAAAAAAAGTATACAAAAAAAACAGACAAAAGAAAAAAATATACAAAAAAAACAGACAAAAGAAAAAAAATATACAAGAAAAAACACACAAGAGAAAAAAGTATACAAAAAAAAAAAAAAAACACACAAAAGAAAAAAAGTATACAAAAAAAACACACAAAAGAAAAAAATATACAAAAAAAACAGACAAAAGAAAAAAAAAATATACAAAAAACCCCCAAAAAACTCAAAAAACACACACACAAAACAAAAAAAACCAACAAAACAAAAAACAAAAACAAAAAAAAAAGAAAAAAAAACCGATGAAACAACGCTGTAAAGTTTAATGCCCCCTTTTCCAGTGGTAATCTTTAAGAAAAGTTACGTCATTATTTGTACGGAAGTTCAAAAAGGAAATTCTAACGTACTTCTTCATTATCGAAAATATTCAACAAAATTCAGAAGAAAAGCACTTTGGTGGTTGCAATGAAATATTTTATAAACAGCAGACATATAAGAAAACAAAAGCATTGAATAAAACTAAAAAGTTTAAATCTCACTAGACTGTTTTTATAGTTATGTTAATAGATCATTTATGCTTCTGAAGTTAATAAAATTATTAAATTCTACTCAGTCAGGTATGTGCCATGCGTGATACACACGTAAGTGATCATGTATCTTTCAATACATGGTTGACGAGGCAGATTTTTTCCCGCAGGTGGTTGCCATTTCTTTCTGCGGTAGATCAGTTGCCATCCAAGGCGGCAGAATCCGGTCTATCCTGCTATTTATCCATATCGGGGGGGAAGAGAGATTCATACCTTTCCCAAGGGTATTAGCAATATAATGGATTCGGCTGAAATTTGAACTCTGATTCCTCAATCAGAGCCGCTATTTATTACTCCACCGTGCCTAACTTTCATAAAAGTGTCTAGAATCGGCACTAGTTCTTACAAAAGGTTGGGGAGGAGACCATTAATACTGGAAAGAGCGATAACAGCTAGTGGATCTTAAAAATCTGTCTTCCTGAAAACTTGTTTCAAGAGAAACATTTCATAAATTTCAATCGAAAGCATTACTGGTTGCTCGGTCAGATGTTTCTTGCAGGGAAAAGGCTAATATCATTACCAATATGATGCCTTACGTATTGTTCTTCAACAGAAGAGGGGCATCGTATTTTTCTTCATCATGTAAAATCTGTAACTATACTGACTATCATTAGGGAATTCATGAAGTATCTAGTGACGTCCAAACACTAACAATGGCTGTCAATATATTTAGTATTATATTTGAGCGGATAATGCTAAAGATATTTGTTGATCAAGACAGCTGGTTAAAAAGTTCGATTACTACAATCCCGAATGAGGAAGGAAAGAACTCATCGGTCAGATTACGGTCGCTTTATAATTAAAAGCGGAGAATACTTTTAAACGATTCTAGAAATATGGGTTATCACCCTAGACAGAAGTCTCTTCACAAAACGAAACTAATCACATTTTTATATATCTGAAGATCGTGCTAAGAATATTTTTTAAACTAATTTAAGACATCCTTATAACCGGAATGAACATTGTTACTACATAGAAATGTACAGATGTATTCCAAAAGCTATGCAGATTAAGAAGCAGAAAAAAGATTTCCTTAGAAACAAAGAAAAGTACACTGAACTGTTATGCAATATCACTCCTCCTATATGATAGTAAATGCTGGATAATGTCATGGGCGAAGAAGAGATTTGAGGTAACATAAATATGATTCTACAGAAGAACGCTGAGGATTCCATGGAAAGAACATGTGAGCAACGACACGGTTTTATAGAAAAGTGAAAATTTATACTTAACATCAGGAAGAGATAGTTAAAGTTTCTTGGGCACATAATGAGGAAAGAGGGTATGGAGAATCTGATACTCAGAGGACATATTGAAGGGAAAAAAGGAAGATAACGCATAACCTACCTAGTAAGTTTGTGTAAATGAATGGCGGAAGAGGGTTTACGACAGATAACAAGAAAATTTATTAAGGAGATACAAAAGACAGGAAATTGTGGAGAGACATGATCGCATACGTCGTGAAGGAACACGACACATAGAAGAACTGGCCTCGTTTGGAAATGTAAAGCTGTGAAAGTGGACGGCGTAATTTTGCATTTCAGCTATTTTCAGGTCCTTATAAAATGAAAAGGACTTGCGGCCCACCTAAGCTGTTTGTTTTTGTAATCTAAAGTAATTACATAGTGTCACCAAACATGTTAAATTCAAATCTGTGCATCCAATATTCTTGAGCTATGAACACCGGTTCGTTGAAAGCCTTATTTTGTGAAACACAAAAAGTTTAATTAAACTTAAAGATTATTTTAGAACTATTAGGAAATACAGCTCTATTATTCATGATATATCAAAAGTCTTGATCAAGGAACAGGTGATTTTTTTCAGACATTTATGGGTGGGGCGCTTTTGGCTGTTAGCTGATTTGCAGATGAAATGACCCTTGAGCAATTTATTCTCTGCCTTGAAATTTCGAGTGAAACTGTTCTTTACTAATCTTCGTGTGGCACACGGTCAGTAGGAAAAGTGAAGTTAAGCTTATTCTGTGTTAATCTTTCAAATAGAAAGGACAAGTATGATCTAGGCACGAACAGGTAACACTTGAGAAGTAAGAAAAAGTTAAAAATTTTTTCAATTCTATGCAACATTATTAGAACTATAAATTTCGCATCTTACTACACATTGCGTAAGAGGCAAATCAGAAAAGAAATGACTAATCTGTTCAAAATGAATGGCTGAAAGGTTATGCAAGATATCGATTGCAAAATTGGGGCAGTCGGTTAGGCGTCAATTTATATCAAACAAAATAGGCGTAAAAAGAAAAAGAAAAAAAGGAAAAAGAAAGAAAGAGGAAAAAGAAAGAAAGAGGAAAAAGAAAGAAAGAGGAAAAAAAAGAAAGAGGAAAAAGAAAGAAAAAGGAAAAAGAAAGAAAAAGGAAAAAGAAAGAAAGAGGAAAAAGAAAGAAAGAAAGAAAGAGGAAAAAGAAAGAAAGAAAGAAAGAGGAAAAAGAAAGAAAGAAAGAGGAAAAAGAAAGAAAGAAAGAGGAAAAAGAAAGAAAGAAAGAAAGAGGAAAAAGAAAGAAAGAAAGAAAGAGGAAAAAGAGAAGAAAGAAAGAGGAAAAAAAGAAGAAAGAAAGAGGAAAAAAAGAAGAAAGAAAGAGGAAAAAAGAAGAAAGAAAGAGGAAAAAAGAAGAAAGAAGAAAAAAGAAGAAGAAAGAAAAAGGAAGAAAGAAAGAAAAAGGAAGAAAAAGGAAGAAAGAAAGAAAAAGGAAGAAAAAAAGAAGAAAGAAAAAAAAGAAAGAAGAAAAAAAAAGAAGAAAAAAATGTAGAGTAAAATAAAATAAAGATGCCTCTTTTCAGTGGATTTATTTAACGTACAGGAAAAGCGATCTTAACAGAAGTAGAAATTCTACCAGGATTTATTACTGGCACACAGTCTTAACACACGATATATAATGACACCATTAAAGTAGATACAGAAAAAAAAAAGCTCAAAAAATTTTGTATAATTTTATATATATATATATATATCAACAAATACTATTTAGAAAAATAGTTTGACAAATTGAAAAACGTTTTGTGACGAGTTTCATCCGTTAAAATTTGTTGATATTCCACAACTACACATACTCATGAAACGAGAGACGCTGGTAGTTTCCAAATTTTTGAAATAATATTTTTGTTAATTTAGCCAAATTTATCTTTATCCTTTTTCTCTCCATCACTTTTGTTTCAGACTATCGCACATTGCGACAACAGAAAATCTACCAAGAATGAGGATATATCGTAAGAGCCTTAACGGAAATTTATTGTGGCTGAACTAGCGATCAGGGCACTTTCCAGACATTTTCGTCTCCGTCGATTATTTTCTCTTTTAATCAAAGTAGCATTCCCTATTGTGGTCGGTTTCGTTACAGATGAACAACTAATGCGTTTTTTAAGTGTCCCTTTTGTGTACATAACTTCTTCAGGTTTCTGTCATCTATTCATTCCTGCAATTGATAGAGTAAATTCTTCATTCAAGTTTTGACTTGTTGTTTTGTTTTATATTGATTGATTAAGTATTTGATTGATTAAGTATTTGATCGATTAAGATGTTGCGACAAATTTTATATTGCGTTTAGATAAATTCTTTTCAATTGTAGTCTTGAAAGATTTGTTGAATTGAAAACTATATATTTTTTTATTCGTTTACTTCGGCAGAAAGGGTTGCTTTTATATTTGGGAATATTTTATGAGCCTTTCGTTTCGCATTGAATATGGAGTAGTTAGAGTATTGAAGAGTCTTGAATGTATTTTCAATATATTTCACCTCTCCGTGTAAATATTGAGGGCTGCAAATTTTAAGTGCTCTTAAATAGAATCCAATGATCATTTCCGATTTTATTTTGTTGTTACACAATGGGAAGAGAAGTATATTAAGTCATTTTTATTGGTTGATTTTCGGTGGACACTAAGTTTTAGGCTGTTGTCAACTCTGTAACATGCCGAATTTGGTTTGGTTTGTTTTACGGCATATCAACCTCAATGGGTATTTAATGCCGAAAATTTTTTTATTGCTGGTAATGTATAGCTGGTAATAAGCTTTTCTTCAAAAAATTATTGCTGTTAATTTTTTTTACAAAAACATATTGATGGTCTTAAGAACTATTTCATAGTGTTTTGTAACCACTAATTTTTCTGTTTCATATGTGAATTCTAATGTGTGCTAAGTTTTTAGTTTATCTACAAGATACGCTAAATTAGTATCACGTGGATATATTTATAGAGCATCATCAATATATCGAAGTTAGTTGTTTAGGTAAAATATTTTGTAAAGTCGTAGACTCTAGAAATTCCAAGAAAATACTTGCCAACATTCTACTGAGAGGGGATTCCATCGGTAATTCCAATGTTTGTTTGTAAAAATTGTAATTGAAAGTGAAATAACATTGAATGCGATGAAACGATAAATTTTTATTAGCTTTGATCTTGTTAGATACGTTTTTAAGAGATTTAAGAATATTTCAAGCGGGATATTAATGTAAACTATCGAGACTAGCCGTAAGTTTGTCAATCGTATTTATTTATCTTAGTTTTTCAAAAAGGTAAACTGAGTTTTTTTTTTTTTTTGATGGACTCATTGTTCTAAAAAGAGTGGTTAATGTTATTCCTCTGGCTATTTAGTTGGGTGCTTAGGGAGAGCTTAATGTATTGGTGATCAAGCGTGAGTATATAACACGATTTAATGAGATTCGTGATTTCTAGGCTGATTTTTGGTTTTTATAAGTTACATTTTGTCCCTCTATTTAATTAAATATATCGGTATTGTTGAAAAGTTTGTTAATTTTTTTCCATGTATGAAAAAATTTTATAATTAGAATGACCTCTTCCTTATCAGAGCGAGTAATGTAAATTTTCTTATTTCTCTACGTAATTTAGGTGTCTCAATCGTAATGTATTTACTCTGACATATATATATATATATATATATATATATATATATAAGTAATACTTAATAAATCATTTCAGTAAAATGAATTGGAGCAGTCAGACTGATTGTTTACATTCGTAAAAACAAAACACTAGAATTAAACGTTTCTCTCTGCCATATGATGATGGGTTAATAGAAACTGAATGACATTAAATCGGCCGGGTCACGGTCCTGACGTGAGGTATATCTATATCTATATATCTGAATCTATATGTATGTACATATCTATCAACGCACACACACACGAGTTACATATCTATCAACACACACACACAGTAGGATCGTGTGTGTAATACATGTAAATTAATTATCGCCCAGAAACCTTTTTGGTTGTCTGCAAAATGAAATTGAAGATCAAATTATTCAGTGTTGGTAAAATGTTATTTGTTGAGTAAAATATGCATGTAGCAGCTGACCAGAACGTCTACAGAAAAGATTATTGTTATTTTAGAAGCCATCCCTAACAAGTAAAGAACAACAAACACGTCCACACAAACACACGCTTAAGTAATAAATTAAAAGATACTGTCAAAATAAACATTGTCTTTTTTTCATCACTTTATTTCCATAGTACCTGAAGAATTATATGATCTTAAAAAGTCATTTTTTTTTCTTTGTTTTGTCTAATTTGTGACCGAAAATTTACCGCTCATTATTGACTTCCTCGGCTTTTACTCACTTATTATACATGTACTAATGTCAGTAACGCTTGTATTATTTTCTGACCACTGTCTTCTTTTTTTTTTTTTTTTTTAAGCAGATTTGCAGTTCGAACGAAACAAGTTTGTAGCAATAAGCAGTCAGATTTATAGTAGAACCTTCATTATTGTGTAATCTTCACCATCGACCGTCAGAACTTGATAGAGCCATCCATCTATACATCATGATTCGACCTAATGAAATTTATGGGTGTTTTTGTTAAAGCTTACTCGTAAATATCAACAAGTAGTTCTATAACGTCAAACGTTATTAGAGCGCCTACTTCGCATGAGAAATCGACGTGGTTCGATCCCCACCAGATAACGCAATTTCTTTAAGATTTCTCGAATAAGCAGCACCATAGTAAATTCTGTTTATAAAAAAAAAAATCATTCTACTACGTTTCATAACAGGCGTCTAGATGAAAGACATGACATTCTTAAACTCCTGGTTATATAAAAATTATTTTTAAACAAGTACCATTTTCTTGACTATGAAATTTGCAGGTATTTTTTAAGTTTTTGCTCGCTTTTTTGAGTTAAGGACGAAATTCTGAAACTACAGTTGTTGATTTATGTCATCACAGCTTCAGTCAGTCAGTTATATGCCATGCGTGATATAGGATTAGGCGATCATGTACCATTCGATACATGACTGACGAGGCAGATTTTTTTTTCCCGCGGTAGGTTGCCATTTCTTTCTGCGGTAGACCAGTTGCCATCCAAGACTATAGAACCCGGTCTGTCCTGCTATTTACCCATAGCTGGGGGAGAAGAGGATTCATACCGTTCTCAAGGTTATTAGCACGCAAGTGAATGTAATGGATTCGACTGGAATTCGAAATCCGCACGGAGGAGTAATGGATAGGGGCTCAGATTGAGAAATCTGAAAGCCGAGTTCGAGTTTCAGTCGAATCCACTGCATTCACTTACGTACTAATACCCTTCTTATCACAAATGACATAACTATCACAGGTTACTGTGTAAATAAATATTATTTTCATTAGGTTTTAAGCAGAAAGCAAGCATTAGTTATAAAATTTAGTTAATTATTCCTTTCATACATTAACTTTGAAAAATCTCTTGGACAAATATTGGCTTAAGCGATTCTAAATATGGCTGTTTAAATTTAGATAATATAATATATAATAAACGAATTTAGGGGTGTCTATTTCAAATACGAAGTAGACACTATATTAACATTTAAAAGATATCTAGGATATGGATCAGTGACAATTCCGAATTTTAATTAGTTTCTTATCTGAAAGAGAAAAAAACAATAAGCATAAGGTTTTAAGAGATTACTTGAATCTTGTCGAATCAGACCGAATTAGCTTTCAGATGTATTTTACATATACAGCTGTCGACTAGATCAGCGGTCGCCAACCTTTTGAACTTTATGGACAACCAAATGTATAATTTTAAATTTGGCGAACCACTAATATGAATTGAGAAGAAAGAAAAATACATTTATATTATAATAATGATCCTACTTTCATTTTATTAATATGAAAGGCACCCGTTAAAAAGGTAACAAAGTTATGGTGTAATTATTTAAATAAAAGAAATTCAAATAGTGTCTTTCTTTGGGCCATCAAAAAATTTTACACGGACCACCACTGAACTAGTGACTTTCAGGACCATTAAAAAAAAAAAAAAAAAAAAAAAAAAAAAAAGTATTTGTAATTATCCGCATTTCCAATGGAGCAATTCTTTCAGCGATTCAATCACAATCTAAGCAAACACTATAACGATCTTGGGCACCTCGGCGTGGTGTAATGGTTAGCAAGCTTGTTTTACTAGATCAGTTACAACTAAAAAGTGAGTTCGATCCTCACTAGGCTCCCCATACTTTCGGCCTTGTGCCACATCTAAGCTACGCTTAGAAAATAACTATATGTAACGATCTACTTCTAACTCCATTCAGCTAAAGCCAAGTATTAACTTCATATGAAGAGATATACAAGTCGGAGATTCAGCTTACCTGCTACTGACTCAAACTTAGCGTTCTGCATACGCGTGTAAATGAAATGTGCACATCTCCGGTTTCATTGGCGTGGGTCCTTCAAACCACACAGTCACGTTACTTCTTGTTAGTATTATGAAAAGCGTGTATAATTACACCTACAGTGTTGTACAAGATTTGCAAGTCATTAAAATTTAACTGCGTTCCTCGCGAATTTCATTAAGTTCTTTGCCTGCTACTAAATAAATAAAGTAATAAAAATGCGCGTTTTGAATACTTGAACAGTTTTTCACGTCGAAATCAGAGATATACAATTGTCGTGATTTTCAAATAATAGGAAAAAAAAAAAAAAAAAAAAAAACAAATTTAGACGCTCACTTCCAGATATATATAAATGACAAAAAAAAAACAAAACAAAAAAAAATTACTTCCTACATTAAGCTAAGATTACAGCAAACGTACTTTGCACATTGTGTGCATATATATATATATATATAAGGTATTATCAAGACAGGTGAAGCTTTTGTGTCTAGGTTAATCATCTTAAACCTGAAATGCGTCTCGTACAAGACGAACTGTAGTAGTAAGATGCTTTCTGTCTGAATTTCTACGATGAGAAGTTATATACATGTAGACGTATCCTCATCTGTTTTTTTTCACTCCTGGGTTAGTTACTTCCGATTTCCGAAAATGGATAATGTCCTGGGGGGTTTCCAATCAGGAGAAATAATGGGAGGGAGCAAAACAAAATTTGCCAACGTGGAATTACCAGTATTATGAAAAAAAAAAAAAAAAAAAAAAAAAAAAAAATGGTGTAACAAAACAACCCATGTGACTAACTCAGGATGAATCACGACACGTACAATGGTTGAAACGTTATAAAAATGACGAGAAAAAAAAAGGAAAGAAAAGATTTTCTATCTGAATGACGAGATATTTACCCTATTTATATTCGGACTAGTGTCCTCATCTTTTCATCGATTTTATCACACGGTTTCAGCCATTGTCTGCCCCGGCATTCCTCAGATGCATATCGATCCGAGTAACCTACAAGACAATTCCGAACGCTTTCCCGGGTAACCTACAAGACAATTCCGAACGCTTTCCCGGGTAACCTACAAGACAATTCCGAACGCTTTCCCGGGTAACCTACAAGACAATTCCAACGACAACCTCAAGACAATTCGAACGCTTTCCCGGGTAACCTACAAGACAATTCCGAACGCTTTCCCGGGTAACCTACAAGACAATTCCGAACGCTTTCCCGGGTAACCTACAAGACAATTCCGAACGCTTTCCCGGGTAACCTACAAGACAATTCCGAACGCTTTCCCGGGTAACCTACAAGACAATTCCGAACGCTTTCCCGGGTAACCTACAAGACAATTCCGAACGCTTTCCCGGGTAACCTACAAGACAATTCCGAACGCTTTCCCGGGTAACCTACAACCTAATTCCGAACGCTTTCCCGGGTAACCTACAAGACAATTCCGAACGCTTTCCCCGGTAACCTACAAGACAATTCCGAACGCTTTCCCGGGTAACCTACAAGACAATTCGAACGCTTTCCCGGGTAACCTACAAGACAATTCCGAACGCTTTCCCGGGTAACCTACAAGACAATTCCGAACGCTTTCCCGGGTAACCTACAAGACAATTCCGAACGCTTTCCCGGGTAACCTACAAGACAATTCGAACGCTTTCCCGGGTAACCTACAAGACAATTCCGAACGCTTTCCCGGGTAACCTACAAGACAATTCGAACGCTTTCCCGGGTAACCTACAAGACAATTCCGAACGCTTTCCCGGGTAACCTACAAGACAATTCCGAACGCTTTCCCGGGTAACCTAAAGACAATTCCGAACGCTTTCCCGGGTAACCTACAAGACAATTCCGAACGCTTTCCCGGGTAACCTACAAGACAATTCGAACGCTTTCCCGGGTAACCTACAAGACAATTCCTGAACGCTTTCCCGGGTAACCTACAAGACAATTCCGAACGCTTTCCCGGGTAACCTACAAGACAAAAAAATATAACATTTAATAAGGTGTAAAATTAGAAAAATATTTCTTATATGCGAGTTTCGTTTTTAATTGGCTAAATGCCATATTTGCCTTGTAAATTACTTAGATAATAAACTGGGACTCCAACTCGAGATTTTAGTTCTGAGTAAAAACAAAGTTGGAATACCCATAAGGATCGATTGATTTTATTTATTTTTTTATTTTTACGGGTTAAGCCTTTGCAGGTTATTTAAATCCAGAAAATATTTTTAGGTTCTAAGATTTTCTTTTTGAGATAATGATTTAGTGATGATACCAGTCTTAATAATTAACCCATAGCTGAAGGAGGAATATTACGAATCCAACCGGAATTAGAACTCAACCCTCTGATGAACAATTCCGAGCCATTATTCATTGCGCCACCTGGTATTTCCAAGCGGACAACCAAGCCAGATTGGTTTGGTTTATTTTACGTCATATCAACCTCAATAGGCTATTTAATGGCGACAGGATTATTAGGATAGGTTCGTATAAATAGATGGGCAAATAGTTAAACCGCAAAAACGGATTTTTATATGCATTAATTCTTTTTTTTCTTTAAAAAAAAAAAAAAAAAAAAAAAAAATAACCGTCGTGTTGGTAATTTTACTATTAAAAAAATCCATTTTTATACATTCATAGTGTTTTGACCCAAGTTTGTTGGTTAACTATTTGCCCATAGCTGAGACCCTAACAAATGGTGTTGACCTGGGAACAACAGCAATAAGAAAGTAGTTCCACGCTCCCGATCCGAGGTCTTGCTGCCGGTTGTAGTTTACCGTCAATACCCAGGACGCACCAGGCGCGACCTTACTTAACTTCGGTGATCGTACAGGTGTCGGGGTTTCAACTTGATGTAGCCGTAAGCTTGTGAGGATTGAAGTAATCAATTTATAATTGTAAAGAAATTTACCTTCGTCACAAGCTTAATAACGATCAACTCGAAGTGACGAAAAGCAAAAAAAAAAAAAAAAAAAAGAAAGAAAGCAAAAAAAAAAAAAAAAAGAAAGCAAAAAAAAAAAAAAAAAAAAAAAAAAAAAAAAAAAAAAAAAAAAAAAAAAAGAAAGCAAAAAAAAAAAAGAAAGAAAGCAAAAAAAAAAAAAAAAAAAAGAAAAAAAAAAGAAAGAAAGAAAAAAAAAGAAAGTAAAAAAAGAAAAAAAAAAAAAAAAAAAAAAGAAAAAAAAAAAAAAGAAAGAAACCAAAAAAAAAAAAAAAAAAAAAAAAAAAAAAAAAAAAAAAAAAAAAACAAAAAACAAAACAAACAGCATCAGAAATAAAGACGCGATGAACAAGATTTCTAAATTTTGGTACAGAGGATGAGAGACTTAACATTTTATCGGACGTGGGTGTGTGTTTTTATAAACGACTAACATGTCAACTTTCTTTATGCGCTGTGTCCCTTCAGGACGTTGGCGATCATGGCTCTCCACTATTCCCTGTCCTTTCTAGCTCTTAATAAATTGGTTTTATTATTTCTTCTAAACCTTGTTTCGCCATCCATTTAATGAAGCTCACCAAGTATGTTATGCGTATTCCTGTCCCTCTTGCCTTCAATCTGTACTGTGAGTACCAGATTTTCCAAGCCCTCTATTCTCATTTTCTGTTTACTGTCGTAAATTATAAATTTCTTTTTTCTCTAAAAGTACGTAGTTGCTCACATATTTGGTCCATAGTATCCTCAGTATCCTTCTGTAAAACCACATTTCTGTTGTTTAAAGTCTTCATCTGTGAAGAGATTATCCGGCATTCACTGTTATATAGCAGAACATATCACGTAACAGTTCAGTACTCTTTTCTTTTTTTCTAACGAAGTTTTCCGTATGTTAATTTTTTTTCCCGCAGTAGGTTGCCATTTCTTTCTGCGGTAGACCAGTTGCCATCCAAGGCTGTAGAACCCTGTCTGCCCTGGAATGGGGAGATAGGGGAATCATACCTCCCCTATAACACTGTCTTGATAATCTTATTTCATTAGACTGTGTTTCATAGGAAAAATGAAAGAAATACTTTCGTGGATTGCTTGCAGCCCGGAGAAACATTAAATATTTCCCGAAAGTAAACTTAAAACTAGAACCATACACAGTATTGCCGATCATCGCAAATGCAATTATATATATATAACAAAACAAAACATTTTCTGGTTGTCGGATATGATTATGTAATTTATTCCACCTCTCATCCTCAAAACTGCATTTTTCCTTAGTTTTGTTTTTCATTTCGAACAGAAATCGACAAAACGCCTCATTTATAAGTTTTCCCAATCTTTCATTATATATAAGCAAATAAAACAAAAAGAGTCGCCAGTGGTTCCTATTTCCAACTAGTTCTCCAAAACCAATGTACGAGACAAAATTTCTGTTAATTGCCTAGTAGGATTAAAACATTGGCCAGTGAATTTTAATCTGGGAAGTTGCTCCATTCCATTAGTAACAAGTTTTTTGTAACGGTCAACAAGGAGATCCGAGACGTAATTTTAGTTTCAGCTTTAAATATAGCTACTTTCCTATTGCTTGGAAGTAAGCTGTTATATAGTGCAGAAAACTATTTAAATTAAAGAGACTGACGGAGTAGTGTTAAAGTCAGTGGATAGATACACTTTCCGGCATATGCAACGTGAAAAAAGAAAAAAAAAAAAAAAAAAAAAAAAAAGCAAAAGCAAAAAAAAAAAAAAAGGAAAAAAGCCAACCCAACTGAAGGTAAGGTATACGTGAAACTTAAACTTTGGTGGGGAGGAGACACAGAGAGAGAGACAGACAACGGGAGAGACAGAGAGGAGGGAGATATTTAAATTTAGACGTACTAAAAATTTTACGAGTTTGTATTTTTAGTGACATGTGCCTGTGAAGGGGAAGAATTCAAGTTATTGGAAATTCCATGACTCAAGAGTATAGCACTGACTGGAAATTGACAAGAGAATGGTCTAGCCGTTGTAGCTACCTTCATAAAATTATAGTATTTTATGTACACTTCTGATAAAATTTCATAAGAAAGGTACCTATAAATTAATTAGATACTGTTTTTTTATGAAATATGAAATTTTATCTCACTCTTAACAGACTTATTTTCATTTCATTATAATATATTTTACGTAAAGGTGAAAGTACAAAAAAATTAGAGCGCTGAAAGTTTACCTTAAAAATAACGAGTTAAATAATTTGTTCACTTAAATGTAAATTATTTCACTTTTCTCCTTCCGTAGAACAAATTAGAATCACGGAATCCGTCAATGTCATTCATCACCTGTCAAGTGATGCGAAAGTTTATGACATGCTTTGTTTTATTTTCAAATTACATCTTTTCGGCGCAGAAGCTAAGTTAAGCTAAGCTTTGTTCAAAATATTTTAAATAAACATTATGATTTTCTTAAAATAAGTTTTGAAAAAATGATAATTGATATTTAAAAAAATTTCTACGTGAGATTTCCAGTTTTTTTTATAAAATGAAAAAAATGTTCAATTTTGCTAACTCAAAAAAAAAAAACAAAAAAATACAAGATTTTTAACGAAAATTTCGGACGGGCTAGGATCAATTAAAAAAAAAAAAAAAAAAAAATGTAAATGTAACCCCCCCACAAATACTTTGATTTTTCCTCTTAATAATAAACATTTAGACGATAAAATTTTGTTTTCTTCAAGTTTGGCATCTTTTTCATCCTGCTATGCTCTGTTTTTAGCGATCTCATGAAGGTACTTAGGTCTAGCGAGTCTAGCTGTACAACAATTTCTTGTGAAGTATATTAACCAAATTAATATAGCAAAAGGCCAAATCAATGTGAAAAAGTGAATCATATTGAATAAAAATAAAGAAACAAAACAAAAAAATAAAACAAGCGCAAGCACTAACCTATTAATAGTTAAAAAAATAAAAATCGAATATTTACAATAAATTTGGCACAAAGTTTAAATGTAGAGAAAATGAAGATGCGGTTTGTGATCTTTCATTTAATCTAGCAATAAGAATTAGTGACTCAGTCGTTAGAAGAATAATCCTTTCAGGAAAATTCCATAATATTCGCATTGCAGACAAACTGGCCCCGACCAAGCACTCGCTAATTAAGTACCAAGTGCTTTTATTTGTTGGAGATGGCGTAAATATTAACGTAATATTTATTTACAATAGCAAAAATATACAAAAACAGACACACACACACATATATATATAATTTTTATTATAACAGATTAAAAAAACTTTACATCGCTACACAAAAAGTTTCATGTTTCAGAACACACACTATATAGAACATATACTAGATACCTCCAAAAATTCATATACCTAAGGTTTTAAATGTATTTTTCATAAAGGAAAAATCTTTTTTGAAGCTTTCTCCCAGCTTCAATTGAAAGCTAGAGGGAATAAATTGTCTAATTACATAAAAAAGTACTGTGGAGTATTTCAAATAGAAATTTGAATGATTTTTTACTCGATTCTTCTGAAAAACCAATCGAAACGGCCATTTTTAACTTTCTTTAGAGAAATGTAAATGAAACGAATTTTTCGATTTTGAAAATCCGGCTAACATAAAATACAGATTTCTGAAACATTACTTTAGCAAATTTAAGGTTAAATTAATTTGTTCTGAAATAAAAAAAAAAAAAAAAAAAATTATAGCATAAAATTTTCTAAACATTTCCTGACCTCGGGGTATTCTTATTTTCACGTTTCCATCGATAATTTGATGGCTGTATGCGTTGACAGGATTAGTATGGTGCACCAGAATTGATATAAATTTACGAATTCTACGTAAGAACTTTTTATTTTTTGTTTCTTATAATTTAAAATACCATAAAAAATTCTTTTTTTGTTGAGTTACCTCTTATAATGGTATTTCGTTATGTAATAGCTAAGATAATGAGAAATAATCTGATTAATTAGTAATATTACATTAAGTTATTATATTATTAATTTAATATACTGAGATAATAATAAAATTATTATTATATAAATTATCTCACTCGGTTATTAATTGAGTAAATTGATAAATGAGATTATATTACCGCAATTTAAGCTTTAATTTATTAACAGAGTGAGATAATTTAATAACTATCTCACTCTCAATTATTAAATTTTAAAATTGATAACTGAGATCATATAATTTTAATTATATTATCTCAGTTATTAAATTAAAAATTAAATTAACTCATTCTCTGTTATTAAAGTTTTAAGCAATATATTTATATTCTTTATTATTAATTACTATACTTTGATGGTTATGAATTGTTAACGTTATTTTATTAAACTCGCAAAAATGAAAAGAAACTTTAAAAAAATAAAAACAAATTCAATTATTTTTAACTAAGTAAAAAACGAATAAATAAATAAAAATTATGTATGAAACACTATGAAAAGTATACACTATATAAAGTAATATGAATACATAGCAAAATTAGAAATTTTTAGTGAAATAGGAAAACGTTAGAATTCATCCCTTCAAGATTTAAAAAGAAGCCTGTTGATACGTAGGGACAATAAAACACGGAAGTGAAATGAAAGTATTGCCTCAGTTGAAAATCTATATGTCAAGGAGTTTAATCTAAAGGGGACAAGCCTTGAAACACGTGACCTTTTAAACATAATATCGCTCAAGATACACCATACTAACAAAAAAAAAAAAAAAAAAAAAAAAGTCTCACAACATATCTTATTTATGCTAAAAAGTTTTGAGTATAATTTGTATTAAGATTTAAATTTTCGCTTAGCAAATATAGTCTTCGATTAATAACTTAATAACCTACTTCATATTCTGGAAGAATGTTAAAATATTTTTTAAACTTAAAAGAAAAGTGAAAACAATTTTGAAAAATTAATGAAAAATGCAAAACATTCTTTTAAAAATTAATTATTCAACAATTTTTTTTCCTCAGAAAATAATGTACTTAACGTACTTTATGCATAAAAGCAAATAAAAGCCTGTCTAATTAAATAATTACTGACTTTTATTGTAATCTTTATTTTACGATTTGGAGCAGTTTTTAAAAAAATTGGGAGTAGTTGTAAAAATCAACAACAAAAAAACCCAAAAACGATTTAATTTCTCCAATGAATTCAGCTTATAAGTAATATAAAACAATTTGCGAACTATTTCAAATTCAAGAAAATTACATAAAATTAAGTTGGGGGGGGGGTTAACAGGTGTAAAAAAAAAAAAAAAAAAAAAAAATTGACAAAGATTTTCTAAAAATAAAAAGTCCGGAGGATTTCCTAAAAATCAGACAATTATTTGATTTTTGAAAGAATTTCCAAATTAATGTTTTAGACTGGAAACCGCTACACTAAAAATGTCCATTACCATAAGTCTTACAAAGTTAACAGATTTATTAGCCAAATTTAGAACTTGTTAGGAAGGAGGAAAATTAAAAAAAAAAATAGGTCCTTTCTTCTTAATAATAAAAGTTTTGAGGATAAAACTTTGTTTTATTAAGTTTGGGGCCCTTATATGATCAGGCAATACTTATTTTTTTTTATTATTGCAGTAACTTTATTTATATATATATATATATATATATATATATATATATATATATATATATATATATATATGTGTGTGTGTGTGTGTGTGTGCATACACACGCAAATACATTGAGCAAAGATGAAAAATTACACATTCATTTACTAAACCAAAGAAAAGAAAAAGCTATTTCTTGTAGGCACTTTCAAATATTTTCCTTAAATAAAAACTAAAGTTGTAGAACAATTAAAAAAAAAAAAAAAAGAATGATAAAACATACATGATTATAACTGATCATTAATTAATATTTTTTCTAAATACAAAATTAAATTCTAATACATTTATTTATAAAAATATATAGTATATAGCGGCAATCAACAACGGCTGCAGACGAGAAGCCAGATCATGGCTAATTACATTGCATATCCTTCTTTGGATTTTATCAAGGACCTTGATACAATTAGAAGGGGCTCCAGACAATATATGGCAGCAATACTCCATGCAAGGGCGAATGGTTGATTTGTAGATTTTTAAGATCGTCTCCGGCGTGAAAATTTTCCTGGTGTAGCACAGGGTGTCAAATTTTCCAGCTATTAACTCATTGTATTCGATCTATCTCAGGTCAGCGGACAATGCGAGACCGAGCAGTCGCAAAGAGGTGTTCTCTTCGAGTTGAGCGCCAGACATTCTAATGGGAAGCAGGGATGGTTCTCTCTGATGAGTAATAGAGAGCAGTTTTCTTTTTGAGGCATTAAAGTTAACCAGCCAATTTCTGCCCCTGTTCACAACCTTTTGGATGTCCTTTTCAAGACAAAAGGGCCAGGTTTGTTTCGTCGGCGACACTAGATTTGTTTTTGAGGCAGGAGTAAATAGTACTGTCGTCTGCGTTAATGCCTACTTGGGAATCTATGACGTCAGGAAGGTCGTTACTGTAGATAAGGCACAGAGTAGGGCCTAGGAGAGAAGAGCCTTGGGGAAAACTTGCGTTCGTGGGATAGGAGCAGGAGGAGAATCCGTTGAGAACGAACTTCCAAGTACGGTTTGACAGGAATTATTGTATCAAGTCGAACAATCGACCTGTAATTCCATAACCCTGAAGCTTGCGAAGAAGGTCAGCACGCCAAACTCTATCAAACGCTTTGGAGATATCAAGAGCCACGGCACGAGCTTCTCCGTTATTATGAAATGCTTGGTAAACAATTTCAGTGATGGTCGTAAGCACATCAACTGTAGAACGGCAAAGGCGTAAACCATATTGCTTGTCGGAGATCAGATTATGGGATGTAAGGTGCTTAACCACTTCGGCGTTGATTAAAGCTTCAAAGACTAACGAAGAGTGGTAGAAGACTAATAAGACGTTAATTAGAAGGGTCAGAATGGTCTCCAGATTTCTTAAAGACAGGAACAACGGATTAGGAGCTCCAACAGGGTGGAAAACAAGATCCATTGAGGCAGTAGTTATATAATTTGGAGAGGGCAGGGGCCAGTTCAGGCGCACATTTCTTCAGGACAATGGCTGGTATCCCATCTCCACCACTAGCCTTGTGGGGGTCTAATTTAGAGATGTTGCCCTGAACCGATGACGGGATTATGTGCAAGTCGCTCAACTGAGCCTCAGTTCTAAGGGGGGGGGGAATCGGGTGTGGGTACAGCGGATGAGTCGTGCGTTGAAATGAATGAGAATTTCCGAGCATAGCATTCAGCCTTGTCGGCAGAGGAGGTCAGAACCTCAAACTGGTTGAACAAAAGAGGTATAGAGGGTTTGCTATTGTTAAGTATGCTCTTGCAGAGACGCCAATAATCCTTGGAGCCGAATTTGCGAGATGCAATACGTTCTTTCATTCGAGCAGCATATCGTGACTTTGCTCCATTGAGGGCACGCTTACACTCGTTACGGGCAGAGACAAAGAGACATCTATTGCAATCAGATATGTCGCTACGATAAAGGTGGAAAAAATGATTCCTGGCAGCTGAGAAAGCAGCAGAGTACCCGGGGGAGGAGCGCGATTTGACCATATATTTCATTCTTGAACAGGGAGCGTGAAGACAACGTCCCAGAGGACGTCGCGAATGGAATCCCAGAACGAGTCCCAGTCTGCTCGTTGATAGCAGAACGATGTTCTAGTGGTAGGAGGTTCTTTTCAGGGGGTGAAGTTGAAGGAGATGTTGACAGACACTACAGCGTGATCGGAGTTGCCAAGAGGGCACAGATGCGTGGCGCTACAGGACTCGGGGATGAAGGTAAAGCATAGATCAAGAAGAGAAGCCTTACGATCCAGATTGTACGGAAAACGTGTGGGGAAGTCAACTATTTGCGTGAGGGATTGAGAAATTGAAAAATTAAGGGGTTTTATGCCAGCAAGTTAACGTTATTAAACCACTTGGAATGATGGGCGTTAAAATCGCCAAACAAGAATGTGCCAGCAAACGGATGGAGATAGAGAGTCTTGTTAATGCTGTCAGAAATGCATTCGAGTACACCACAGTTTTGAGAGGATGGAGAGCGTAGCTTACAGCATTGAGAAGGGATAGCCGCAGACACATATACGAATGTTCTAGAGATTCAAGTGACAGCTCTCTTGCCAGTTGGAGATGGTCCTTGACATAAACACCAAGGCCATGAATATGGGTTTGAGAGTCTTTTCTAAGGAGTAGAAGGTAGCCGGGGATCGAGAGGTCAGAGTAGGGGATAGATGAGTCAAGGTTGGTCTCACAGAGAGCCAGTATATCCGGGCAATTTGCAACAAGGAGAGATTGAATACTGCAGAAGTTGGTTCTAATGCTACGGATGTTAGAAAATGAAAGGGTTTAGGTAGTTCTTTTAAGAGCTGGTTTAGGATTTCTTTTGGGATTGTTGTTAGTTTTTATGACGTAATTGCGGTAGCAATTAAAAAAAAAAAAAAAACAGCGGGAAGTAGAAGAAGCAGACGGTGATCGACCGCGACGTGGGCAGACGGAAATTGGTGCAGCCTGCAACATAATGTTATCTCAGGGTTTGCCCACCGGAGATGAATTCAGGGACACCTATCCATGCTCGACATGGCACTACAGACACCCGGTATTATATAACTGTTGATCAGAGTGGTCACTCAAGACACTACGCAAGAGTTAGGGCTCCTAACTACCAGTCGGAAACAGCAACCAGAAAACCGTCAACGAGGCATTGCCACATACTGCAAACATCACGGGAAAAACACGGCAGTCTCCAATACAGAAGCCAGAGAGATAGGAAGGGAGAGATCCGGGAACCCCTTCCTAAACAAGAAACAAGGTGTGAGCCTCTACTCTTGTCCAAGAGAAGGGAGAGTAGTATTGACCGGGCGGCAGGGAAGCCTACCTACTTATATTGCATACAAACAAACAAAAAGTCCGAGTTGACAGCTGAAGATATACTTATCAATAGATCGGAATAGGATTTTATATTTATGCCTTCCATTACAGTAAGTTTTAAAAGTCCAATTGTCCTACCCTAAAGAACAAATTTGTTATTCGAGTATAGCGGATGCGGCATAGAATACTAATACACATGGTAGCAAGCATTCACAAGTGCCGACTTCCATATTCATGGTCAGATGGTGCATTGTAGAGGCGGAATTTATATGTCACCAAGCTTTTCAGTTTTAAGTAACTGAGAATTGGGGTGGGGTCCCCACCGCCCACAATGGGCTTGGGGGTCTTCGCTTTCAAAAAAATACGGCAAAAAATTTTCCACGCTAGTATCTATTTTATCTAGCAGAATTAATGTCCCACTACAAGAGAAGAATGCAGACAGCTTAGGTTCACGTATACTTATATATCATATATATATATATATATATGATATATATATATATATATATATGATATATATATATATATATATATATATATGATATATATATATATATATATATATATATATATATATATATATATGATATATATATATACACACACACACACACACACTTGTCATTTGAATCTGTATATGACTAATTTCTACATCGCATTTGTGACCTTGGCGTTGTCTCCGGAACCCCAAGATGGATCCTGAGACAGTGGTGGCACTGAAAGTCTGTTGTCGTAATCAATTTTGCCGATGGCCTCTGGCTTTTGCTGCGGTGAACTTCTGGCGTCGAACATCTTCGAATTTAGTAGCAGCACATGAATCATGATTCGCCAACATGGTCGTTCAATGGCGCGATCGTCTATTTCTTTTTTTTTTTTTTGAGCTTGCACCCCCAGAGGTTTGCTTTCACAGTGTCTTTGTACCGCTTCTTTGGACGTCCTTGTTTTCTCTTACCGTGCAGGAGCTTTCATTACAGAAGACAGTCGGTGCTCCACCATGCTGATAACATGCCCCACACATCGGAGTTGGGCCTTAATAAGCATAGCCTCAATGCTTGACGAGTGTGCACTGTCCAAGACCGTCAGGTTAATAACTCCGTCTTGCCAGTTAATTTTGCGTATGGGATGGAGAGCTTGCATGTGGAAATTCTCCAGCTTATGGATGCGCCTGCGGTACAGTGTCCAAGACTCACAACTGTATAGAAGGGAGGGCTAAACCACTACAATTTACTCTCAGTTTTTTAGTCAGCCGAATGTTGTATTGAATGAGCTCTCCGTTACAAAGTCTTCCTAATGCCCGACTTGCTTTGCTGATTCTGGCAACAATTTCTTTGTCCAAGTAGCACTCACGACAGAAGCTACTTCACAGGTATTTGAAATGCTCAACATTGGCAAGATGTGATCATTGACTAGCAGCTACTACTCGTCCAGCCTTTGAATATTGCTGCCACATTTGGCGTGGTGCTCTTGCTATATATTTAGAGACTAGCAGCATGGCCCGGAGTTGCCCGTGCTTGATTCAAAAATCTTACGACTCATATAGCAATCGCTATCACTTGATTTAAAATATTTTTGCCCTTCCTTGCCTTTAAAGGAGTGCCCTTTGCCGTGCTGATGTTGCTACATGCCTTACTTCTTGCCTATCTCACACTGCGAATTTTTTCTAAGCTCTATACTAAACATTAAATCTGTTACGAAAAAAGAACTAAACAAAATGAACACAAAACAATCAGCCTTAAAAAAGGACTCGTAACTGGAAAAACCGAATGAAAAAACAATGTTAACAACAAATACTTTTTCACACCTAACCCAGTTCTGCGGAATCAGAATCAACGTTAAGTTTAAGCAAGCGAATGAGCCAATTGGAGTAAAGTGCCATGCAGATTTAATTTTTTCCCACTTGTGACGAATGCAGCTATCGATTTTTATTGCATGCTAGCATGCTAGTTAACATCCGTGTCAGTCAGCTGTTGACTCTCACGCTAGCCAATAGAATCCTCCTGCCTATTCGTGGCAGCCAGCTATAGGCTCTCACTCTGGTCAGTAGAAAATGGCCGCAACCTACATGAAAACTGCCGCAGAAGCATGAAAAAATCGATTATTTCCACTATCGATGGAAGTTGGGAAATGCAAAGTCATTCTTGGCCTTCCCGCAAACTTGGGGCATGTGCATGTAAATTTTGGTGCAAATCCGTCGAAAATTGCGGCCGTGTATTTGTTACACACACACACACACACACACACATTTATAGATAGAGATGACGATGGTCGGTGCTGAGTTGTTTGTGTTGGCCTGATGAAGCGTCTCAGTCTTTCCGAGACTGATTGTCCGGCCGAAGAACTTAGAGGCGTTAGAGAAGCAGTCAATCATCAGTTGCAGATCAGACTTTGCATGGGCTACCAGTGCATAGTGATCAGCAAAGAGATCTTTGTCTTGTGAGTAAGTCGACGAAGGTCGAAGAGGGAGCCGTCCAAAAAAAAAAAGTGGAAGTAGATTTCCTGGCGAAGATCTTTCCAGCGATGGAAAGAAGCGCATTGCCACTAATTCCCAGTCGGATATGCTACATTTGCTCTTAGATAGATGGATAATCAAGGCATCATGGCATCTTCTCTTCCTAAATACTCAGAAAGACATCATGAAAGCACCCCCGCCCACACCGCCCAAGGCATTTGGTCCTGCCGACTTGTAGATCTTGGCAGGAATTCCATCCTTTTCTGATGCTATGCTCCAGCTCGTTCGAAGGATTGCTTTCTTGAGCTCGGCAATAATTGGCGGCAAGGCGAGCGCGTCCCGTATCGGCTGCTTAGGGATCTGGTTCAGTGCGTCTGCGTTGAACAATGAGGGTCGGTTAGGTAGGTTGCTGAAATGTTCTTGCCAGTGCTTGCTTAGACTTTCTTGGTCTTTGATCAGGGTTGTTCCATCTGAAGACAGCAGAGGAGATCAGCCTGACGCAGAGGGACCGAAGACTGTCTGCAGTGAGCTGAAGAAGTTTCTTGGCATTGTGAGTACATAGATCGAACTGCACTAGAGAGTCTTGAATGCATCACGTTTGGAGATGGAAGATGGGGCGTTCTGCCACTCGTTTTTTTTTCTTTATCATTGTTCTTGTTAAACCAGTCTTCATAAGTTTTGGTCTTTGCCCCAAGAACCTTCCTAGCATTCTCAGCGAGTTGTTCCTGAAAGAAGGCCATTTTCCGTTGCCGCCTTCGGTGGTATGTGCAGCGTCAGTCCAGCATTCAGAACCCCTTCATGGCGTGCGTCACACGGACGTCTCTGACGTCGCGTTGGCGTACAATGATGAAATCAATCATGTGCCAGTTATTTGACCTCAGGTGCGTCCAGGTAGTCTTGTATTTATCAGCCATTCTGAACAAGGTGTTGGTAATGCAGAGTCCGTGTTCTGCACACTTGCCGAGGAGGAGCTGGCCGTTGTCATTGACCTTGCTTACTACGTGTCTGCTGAGAACACCTTCCCAGCCGTTGTAATCTCTTACTATGACAGTGAAATCTCCAAGGATGACGAGTTTGTAATTAACCTGATCAATCGTAGAACTGTTCTTTGGCCGTGTCTGGGCTCATGTGTGTGTGGGTGCGTACACACTGACGACCGTGAGGGGGTCTTAACTTACCGAGGGAAATGTGGAGTTTCAGGAGGCGTTCATTGGTTCCACCTGAGAACTGATAATTTTAATCAGAGCGGTTCTGATCGCAAATCGTACGCCATGAATCCGGTTTTCAACTTGGGATTTTTCTTTCCAGAATCCATCACTCCCTTCTTTTAGGGAACCTTCATCGGCAAGCCGGGTTTCGACGGGTGCAGCAATAGACATTCGGTATAGCTGAAGTTCTTGTGTGACAAGTTTTGTACTCGCTCTAGCTAATAGTGTTCAAAAGTTCCAGACTCCCAAAATGAGCTTCTGTGATATTTTAATTTTGCATTGTTCGACCGCAATGAGGATGAGTGTCAACCGCAGTAAGCTGTCAAAACTAAAAAAGGGCAAGCATTTTGGGGACACCTTTTCTAGTCCCATTCCCCATGAGTGGGTTGGCAGTGCTGTCTTAATGAGGCTGTCCAGTCGCCCACGGGTCCTGCTGGAACCTCCTGTTGTTCTCGAATTCAGCAAAAGAACGAGCACTTGGAACGTCTACGTGCAGGTTTGTGACGACAACCGCCAGTGGTCATATCCAACTATTGCTTCGCCACGTTCCCATCACAGCAGGACTTGAAGGGTGTGCGTTGACAAATCAATGACGTATTATATATATATATATATATATATATATATTAGTTGCATAACAGACATGTGGGCTGACGATTTTATAGTGAGAAGATGGTTTCACGGCCACAATCCCACTCTCTCGGTCTGGAAGTCTTGATCAAGTTGCACTGGGAGCCGTTACGACGGGAGACTGCCAGGCTGCAGTGGAAGACCTGGAATTTTTAGGTGCTAAGTCCATGCTCAGGGTTCTGCACAACACTTACTGTCATCGCTTTCAAAAACGTTGGCAACCCAGGTGATCTCTTCCTCTTGTTTAGTCAAGAGTCAGTCTTCTCATGCAGTAGGGCGGGCACAGACCAGACTAATATACCGGGGTTTTCAGACCAGTCGCCTACCGTTCAACCGGCCGGCCAGACAAAGGCGTTGCCCGGGGGTAGCCGCTGTTGCATGCGACAGCTAAAAGAAGCCAAAAGCTGGGTGATAGGCAAGGGCCAGTGGCAGAGGAGCAGCACTGAAAGGGAAATGGGAAACTCGTCTCATAAGCGTACTACCTAAAACTCACACACATAACTCCACACACACTCTAATGTACTATAATATAAATACTATATACACAAATACTAGATAATATATATATATATATATAATATCTATACACGCACACTCTCTCTCTCTCTCTCTATATATATATATATATATTTTACACGTGCTAATATCTGCTTCTGTTGTCATTTTTGTTACACCGTCAATTTTATTTAGCAACGCAAGTAATCGAAATATCCATGTAATTACTGAGCAGTTAAATTCTGATTGAAGCAATATTTTAAGTATATCTGGAGTGCCATGATCGCCCACATCCTTAAAGAACTCGAATCAAATAAGTTTTATTTCAGTATAAGTTTCATATTCACACATAATGTTCCTTTAATAATCTAACCTTATTTCAGGGCGTCTGAATTTTGTCGGGACGGTATCTTCCGCACCTGCTCGTAATTTGTAATAATGTGAAGACGAATATTGCACAATTTTCAATGAAATTCATGCCATTAAACAAAAAAACGTACACGTGTTTGTTGCATAGCAAAATATAATCTTACTCGTTTATAGATCATATCAGTAGTTTGCTTAGGTACGGTGAACAAATCTAGAGTCTTTGTTGAGAAGGACTAATCATTATGATGAGTATATAATGTTATCTATCGCTAATTCATGAAATAAATAAGTTAGCAAAACTGGGAACGGTCATGTTAAGAGCTAATTGTGCAGTTCAACTATGTCAACGTATTTTGCTCTTATATTCCGAAAGATTGCCTATTTATTATTTTCCGACATTAAAACATGCGAAAATATACATGCATCTTTGAAGAAATAAAGTAAGTTTTATTGATGTTCTAAGCCGAAATTTCGGACCATACTGGAAACTGTTTCGCTCCCACATCCACAAAGTTTAATACGAATATTGATTTCTTCAACTATAAAAATGAACTTTAAAAAAAAAAAAAAAAAAAGACTGAGTTTTTTTTTAAATTTTTATTTTAAAGGCTATCTTCACTTGCGGCATATTCCATTTACGAAATTAAACAGAGAAATGGGAGATTAAGGTTCCGTTTGTCAACAGTGTTGTCATTGCAGCAACTTTGCGTTCGTTGTATTTCCACCCTTTTTATTCATTATTCTTTCGTCTTTACTGGTCTGGGTTGTTAATGAGAACAAAATAAATTTCCAATACGAGATTTTAACGAGAAAAAAAAAGTAAAGGAAAAAAATATAAAAATGGAGATTTTTTTTTTTAATGAGAAAAATAATCACCCATAATTAAAGACTGATAAAGCAGGAAATTACTACTACATCAGCATTTTTCCGTTGGAATAATCAGTTTTTATGCTCTGAAAGCAATTTTTTTAGTGTCACATCAAAAAATAATTTTTAAGAAAATCCTTCAAGAGGAAAAGAATCCTCAAAAACAAATAAAAAAAATATAAACAATTCCATTAATGAATGAAGACCACGAGAAAAGAAAGTAATATCAATCTTCCCCTACAGTTATTGAGTCCGTTGGGTCAAAAATCGCTCGAAATACAATCTAACATTTCAGAAACCCCAAGGCAACAAAGTTGTTTTCTGGTATGTTTTTAAAGCCGCGAGCATTTACCGTTTTTCAGTCTTCGATTAAAAAAAAAAAAAAAAAAATGCCTCTCCTATTTTTCAGAGTAGTGTGTACAGAAAATTACATGGAAGATCGTTACTTTTATGATTGTAAGTACATTAAAAAAACTCAGAAACGCCATTTTGCGTTTGAACCATTTAGACTCATACATATTTCTTTCAAAAAGGGGAGAGGAGTAGGGTGGGGTGTCAGTAGTTAATCTTCCAAAAATTAAGACTAATCTAGTCTGCCACACACACGTAACTATTTGAGAAACAAACTTTCGATATTTTCATGACGCTTAGAGTTTTCACATGTCCCAGAGTTTTTCCGACTGAGCTAGTCCGGCCTACATGTAAAACTTTTGGGACGTTTTTTTTTTTTTTAATGTTGGGTCAACTTGAATTATTAATAATTTAAAATAGCACAGAAGTTTTACATTTAATCCAATACGCGATTTTGAGCGGAATCTTGTAATCCTAATAAGACTATATGTTGCGTAATCAACGATTATC
Source organism: Acanthosepion pharaonis (assembly GCA_903632075.3). Lineage (NCBI taxonomy): Eukaryota > Metazoa > Mollusca > Cephalopoda > Sepiida > Sepiidae > Acanthosepion > Acanthosepion pharaonis. The sequence goes on along the minus strand of CAHIKZ030001781.1, from coordinate 69,836 downwards.
AATCTCATTAATGGTAATACCACCGAGACGCAAGGAAGTTACTGAGAACGGAAGAAAGCAAGACGTTTTTGAAGAGAAATACCAAAGAAGACAGATAGCAATTAATGTTACAGTTAATCGGTTTTAATCCGGAAGGGTGTTCCTAAGGCGAGAAAAGAAACTATTAAGATAAAACTTAGTTCAATCTAGCTATTTCAACGATGAGACCTAGTTGCCTAACTCATGCTTAAATTTATGCGGTTGAGGTAGCAAGGAGGAAATTTCATTAGTAGAAATGCCATGAAAAGAGAGAGAGAGAGACTACGTCATGGCGGTCGGGAAGTGATACCCGGCCAGAACCGATTACATCACAGGCACGTCTTTGAATTATTATTTTTTTGAATCTCTAGGAGATCAGATATGACATTAATATCTAATGCACGGACGAACAGTAGATTTATAAATTTACAAGATGGATTCAGAGAAAAAAAAATTGTATGGCATGACAGTGAACCATCTTATCAGCAGGCATAGCAATTGGTTCACTATAAATTTCTCCACTTCATGTCAATGGAAAAAAAACACGAAAACAAGACGCAATTAGATGCTCCCATAGAAGTTTAACCACAGCCAAGCTGATGAAAGGCAAATGAGTTCTTTTGGATAAAATATAGTAGTTTCGTTTTGAAGGCGTTAAAATTTGGAAGCCATTTCTTTCACTGGCTGACAACAGACTGGAGATAATTTTCCAAATCAGTTGCCATTTTTATTTTATCAGACCTGTTGGTATTATTATTAAGACATCAGTAAATAATTGAGTCATTAGCATAAATACAGACTTGAAAACTGATGACATCCTAGAGGTTTAAGCATAGAGCCGTGGAAGATCCTCGCCTTAACGTGGAAGGATCTAGAAGTGTGTATGAATGGCGTGCAACATGGATTCTGGCTAAAAAAGAAATGTCTGAAACAGTGTACAAACCTTATAAGCATTAGACCTAGTGTTCATTTCAATTTGTAAAATCTACCATTTTTCACACATTTTTTTCTTTTAGTTAAAGAAAAGCCACAAGTTGAAATATTACAGTATTCCTTTATGTAACCAAATATTTGGTTTACTAATATGAGTGATCCCCGGATGTAATTACTACCCATTTTTTCCAGATCTGATGAGTCGTTTTCTGACCCGGATTTAAATTTCATGCAAGTAGCAAAAAAAAAAATGTAAAAAATTCCGTAAATTATTCATTTGCTTTATTCAGTTTCCCCGCATCTTCCGAAAAAATCTGTAGACTGACCGCAGTTCCATAAAGTATTACGTCAGAGTCAATCCTAACGATAATTTGTTGCGATAATAAAATTAGTATCAGTCTTGTGCAATATTTAAGGATAGGTACTGTGGCCCAGATACAGATGCACACATTTTAATTATGCTTTTATCGAAATCGTTAACATTCCTGCCGATAGTGGGGCGGCATTTGAGCCGAAGAGAGTCCCTTATGTTGTTACATGGTATATTTATAACTACAACAAATTAAGATTTCCAATCATCGTCAGGCAGAGGGGTTAGTATTAATAGAGATATTCGATTTGGGAATCATTAATTTTTATTTCATTCCGGTAATCAGTAAAAACATTATAGCACAGCCTTATAAAATTTATAATTTACTGAAGCTTGATAAATTGTATATGGACAAGCACATCATTACTAAATCATTGCGCCATCAAATACGACCTTCAAAGGAAAATTGTACTGAACAGTTTAGTTACATGATGATGTAATATATTACATATTAGTGCTATTGTTATTTTCAATGAACAATGTAAATTTAATTTTATCCAGCAGTATTATATATAATATTAGTGGTCTATATGTGTGTGTGTGTATATATATATATATATATATATATATATATAAATTCCCAAGAGGATAGAATCCAGATAGAACTCAATGGCCAGGACAGTGTAAGAATATAATATAAAAGGCTCAAACACTAATATTCCATGGTTATAATTTACTATACTGGAATCGTAATCACGATCCAAATCATCAGAACTAAAAAAATATATATATATATATATATATATATATATATATATATATATATTATATATATATATCTATATATATCTTGTGGGGGATTCATAATTAGAATTCTGGTTTGAATATATTTTCCATTCAATGTATATAATACAAAATTTCTAAACCTTATTGGGATTTATTCCTGAAATAGGAAATAGTAAAATTTTGAAGTCGGTTTGTGGGCAAAAACCTACAGATAATTAAGGATTTCTATACACTTTTCTGGCGATCTTTAAAAATTAAATGCTCAAATATTTGTAAAAGCTATTAATCTAATTTTTGGTGCCAGTAATTATCACACCATGTCCCAGCTTTTGCATCGAATGAAATGATGATTTTCTAATAAGAAGCGAAAAAAAAAAAAAAAAGAAAAAAAAAGAAAAAAAACAAACCTCCTTCATATTAGTTTCCTTAATATGTTTAGTTTCGCAAATTAAACTTGTATTATTTTAGACAGCATGCTTCGTTTTAATTAACGAATTTCTAAAGACTTAGAGAAAGATTAAAAAGAAATTAGTATTTTCACTTTTTGAAGTAGTGATATTTTCCAACATTTTTTGTAATCTTATAAGCTTGACAATTTCTTGGAATTATTCTTAGTCGTTTATACGTACTGTTAGAGAAATGATCGACATGTTTAAGCATTTTAAAAGTATATTCTAAGGGTAATCTAGGACCCACGACTTGATTATCCTGTAGGATAGTATCGGCTGCTGTCTAGTATCTACGGCCAGATTATCCTTTTAGTATAGGCCGCTTCCTAGACTCCCTCCTCCTTTAAGCTTTTATAAAGCAATTTTATTTTTAGATATTATAAATACTTTCAAAAACTGAAAGAATATATGACAAACCTATTTATTTGACTTTGCAGCAAGCAAAGCAAGGAAAAGGAAGTTTTATTTTGTGTCATTGTGTTTCAAGTGGATAACGGGTTTGATTTTAATTCAGAACGTTTAAATCTTAAAATCACTTTATAAGAGCTTCTAATTTTCTAAATTAGATGACTTCTAAATAGTTTCATAATCTGAAATGGTATCAATATGAAAAACTGACATTGATCGTTTCCTTAACGGTACTGGTTAAGTGTACTTTTTTTTATACTATTGGTGCGATTAAATGTGGGAATTTGGTTTGCAATAAATAGTAAAATAGTTCGATTTCTTAAAGAATATTTTTGACAAACAAAAGAGTTATTCTACTTTATGTAAAGAATCTGCAATAAGTTTACTTCGAGCGATGTAAATATCTCTAAAATATATCACGAATAAAAGTATTTAAAGACGGAGTGGAGGGAACATTACTGGGTACTTATCACATCAGTTACCTACCCAACGTTTAATTTTAGAATATATTTTTGTTCTATAAATTAAGAATTTTGCAGAAGTTATGAAAAAAATTCAATCTTTCATTTGATAAATTAAAGCCTTCTTTACACTAAAGCGATATTACAGAAGTATACATTAATATTTTTAACGACATGTACCAAGTCCAGATCGTTTTTATCTGAACTGCTATACGTTTTTGGAAAAGGAGACGGGAGCAGTTTCTTGTTGACCTTACGACTTGGTATAAACTTTCCGTCTTAGACTGCGTTGACGAGTCAAGTTTATCCTGCAATTTATACCATAGCTGATGCTGGGCGTGTAAGAAAAATAAAAATTGTATACAGCTTAAAAACGTATAAATACTCAGCGAAAACAATTCTAATCAATTCACCCCAAGCAAGGTAATAACGCCTTTAAGCCGCAAGAGGCTACTGGAAGTAAAAGAGGATTAGAAGACTTTAGAAGGAATCGGAAACCCAATCCTAAACAGGAAACAAGGGATAAGCCTCTACTCCTGTTCAAAACCCGGAGAGGAGTGTGAACCGGACGATAGGCCAACCTATCTACTTATTTTTGCCATATTTCATCCGAAAATATGGAATGCTGTAGTATACACAATTTTGTATTTAAAATCCTCGATAGTAAAGTCTATTTTTCGGACTGCAATTATAGTCAAGAAGTTTTGGAAATAAAATCCTGGTTGATAATCAAAGATATTTACAAATTGGTGCTACCAGACGTAAAGAATGTGTTTTTTCTTTCTTTTTACATTTGCAGATAGATAGTAAGGGATTTTTCCCCCCATGTCGACAATATAGTTAAATTCCCAGATCAATTCTGTGGACAAGACAGAAAGAAATTCCTTAATTTACATTAACCAGAAAAAAAGGCTTAGACAGAAGCATCTATCTTTTTAAATTTGGATTTTTTAATGTAACTATAACAACAAAAACTTTTCGATTTCATTTTTGCCTTGAAAAAGTCAGAAGACGAAACGCGTCGGAAAAATGTAAGATTTTTGTTCCAATTGTCATTTTATACCAATCTGTCTTGTCCACAGAATTGATCTGGGAACTTATATATTAGTACTCAGACATTTCGCCGAAAATGTAGTGCCGTACTTACATGTATGTCACACTCTTTATAATGTGCTACATAATTTATAATTTTTCGTTTTTATTTTGACAAGCTTTTTTAAAATTCTATTCTGTATATACTTAAAATATTACTGCAAGTATTTTGAGAAAAAACAATACATGTTACTACAGCAAAAATCTTCAGCTTACGATATGAAAGATCATTTAATTTTGCTTTTAATGATCATTATCTTAAAAAGGGATGAACTAGCTTTTATCTTACTGTTAAATACGAATTTAAATAATTACGTGAACCTTTTTACTCAAATATTTAAAAAAAAAATACAAATTTCAATAAACAAATATTGAAATAAGAAAACTTAACTTTAAATTTAGTAATTTAATCACTTGAAATTCAGTGGTAATTACTAGTCCTATTCTACCTTATAATACTGCTAATTAAAATACTTAAAGTATTCTTGTTACTATTGTTACTTGTACTTTGTCGGCCAAATATCCGGGCACGATATATACATATCACATAAATAATTTAACCTTTTTAATAATGTAAGGTTTAATACGAAGTAAAGTACAACGACAATTCGAGTGTTTCAGGTTGTTTCGTACTAATTATTTTTAATATTGGATTTCTTCTTGGTTTAGTTTTAATTATTATAACGTATGTTATGTACAACTTCTGCCTTTATTGCTCTGAGCGTAGAAAAAAAATGTAGGAATCACGAATCGGCTTAGATTATTCGGGTGTCATGAAACTAGTCACTTCGACAAGAGTGTGAAGCATGTAGGAACTTACCGGACTAGTTTTATTAGTTACAATAAATAAATTCTTTCACCAAATAAAAAAAAGAACAAAACAAGAAGCTACCAGCAATATACATTGTTTGTAGGAATTGCAACATAATATCTCGACTCCCCTAAAAAAATTATTTAAACATCTTTTGAACTCTTAGCAGTGAGATTCGATATAGTTGTCTTTTATTAAAGTCAAATACTTTTTACTTGAAAGTTTCGTTAAGTCAGCGGCAAAATGAGTTTAACTGCAGTAAATATTTTACTGCAGGTTGGAGAATTGTAGAAGTTAATTACAAAGAATTATGTGCATTTTTATGACGTAATTATCTAATTTAAAAATTGAATTAAGGGCATAAACTGTAGAATTGCTTGCCCAAATGTAGAAACATCAAGAAATAGACTTTAACGATCTGTGCGTTTTTACAGAATATTCGAGAAAATGTAAGAAGCAATAAAAAAAAAAAACAAAACAATAACGTGCAATTAGATTAAGTATTTTAAATAAAGTACTTAAGTTTCTAAATTTAGTCTTTGGTATTATTCAAATTACGTAAGCAGATATTTTTTTTTTTTACTAATGCTTTTCTTTATTATGTACAGTAAAGAATATTAACTAGAGGCAAAAATTACAGTTCAAAGTAGTAGCAATATTGATCAGACATTACGGAAAACTATAAAAATACGAGCCAAGACAAATAAATGAATCGCTTAATATGAAATCTATCAAACTAGACATATCTGTAAGCAACAAAAATTCGTAAATTAACAAAAAAGAAAAAAGGTATTAAGACAAAATACATGGACTAAAGTTATAGCTTTAAAGAACAAAACAAAAATTTAATACTAAAAAAGTGATGGACGAAACAATACTCACCGCCGGCTATTATTCAGAAGGATTAAGTGATCACGTGTATTTGCCTGAAATACGTGATGTGGCACAAATAAATGGCGTTCTGCATTTTTTTGTTTTTTTTCTCATCAGCTCAAGTGGGAACTTTGCATGGAATCGTCCAATATGGAGACGCAGATATGTTCACATAAAAATTAATAATTATGATTTTTAATTATTACAAATGGAAAATCATAGCTCTTTATATTAATTACAAATTACAGCTGCTAATATTCTGTTAACATTTATTCTGGGCAGTATCCACTTATTTATCAGGTATCTCTAGTTGGCATTTCAACGCAACAATAAAAATAAAACTGTAGACATTATATATATATATATATATATATATATATATATATATATATATATATATATATATATATTTATATATATATATACTAGCAGCATGGCCTGGCGTTGCCTGTGCTTGATTCAAAAAATCGTACGACTCATACAGCAATCTCTATCACTTGACTTAAAATATTTTTATCATTCCTTGCCTTTTTGGCTCGTCCGTGCCCTTTTCCGTGCTGATGTTGCTACATGCCTTACTTCTTGCCTATCTCACACTGCGAATTTTTTCTAAGCTCTATACTAAACATTAAATATGTTACGAAAAAAGAACTAAACAAAACGAACACAAAACGATCAGCTTTAAAAAAATATATCGTAACTGGAAAACCGAATGAAAAAGAATGTTAACAAAAATACTTTTTCACACCCAACCCAGTTCTGCGGAATCAGAATCAACGTTGAGTTTAAGCAAGCGAATGAGCCAATTGGAGTAAAGTTGCCATGCAGATTTAATTTTTTTCCCACTTGTGACGAATGCAGCTATCGATTTTTTTGCATGCTAGCATGCTAGTTAACATTCGTGTCAGTCAATGTTGGCTCTCACGCTATCCAATAGAATCTTCCTGCCTATTCGTGGCAGCCAGCTATAGGCTCTCACTCTGGCCAGTAGAAAATGGCCGCAAACTACATGAAAACTGCCGCAAAAGCATGAACAAATCGATTATTTTTGCACTATCGATGGAAGTTGGGAAATGCAAAGTCAGTCTTGGCCTTCCCGCAAACTTTGTGCATGTAAATTTTGGTGCAAATCAGTCGAAAATTGCGGCCGTGTATTTCTTACACACATCACACACACACACACACACACACACACACATCCTTTATTTATAGATAGATATATGTGTGTAGATGGACTCAATATGTTATTATCAAGATACGATGTGGATGTATTTTTGCGTTTGAAACCAAATTAATCGTTCAAGTAATTTACAATCGCCTGAGACGCATCGTTATATGTTTAAACACGACCGCAATTGTATAGCGATCTTTACATGTTTTACATAGTGAGAGAGAGAGGGGGGGGCGAGAGCGAGAGAGAGAAAGAGTGTGTAACAGCCAAATTGTGCAAATCGTGTAACAGCATAATTGCCTATCCCACAAAATGTTTAATATCTAAAACTTCTATAAATTGGCTTTCTTTTTGTTTTCAGATAAGATGTTCAGCCATATTGATACCATTTCTGCTAAGAATCCCTGAAAAACCCTTTGAGTTATTCAGCTAAAAAGAGAGCAAGTTAAAATTGTTTTGTGTCAAACCCACTGTCTTCCCAACTGAGCAATGGTGAGAAGAAAAAGATCATTCAGTAACGGTACCAACATTAATAATCTGGTTTTCATCTTCAACGTCCACTGAAGAACCATCAAGAGAACCGTGAATAAGTTTAAAAAAGAGTGAACAGTAGAGTGGAAGACTGGATCAAGCGGTCACAACAGGAAGAGGGATCATCATATCAACTTAGGGATAAAGCGATTAATTAGAATAGATCCAACACAATTCATAAGACATTTGGCACGTGAAAGAGGAGTTTTAGCTATGAGAGTCCAAAGATCAGTGAAAAAAGACTTGAAAATGAAATCGTACGTGAAACGTGTGTTGCACCTTGTTAGTCTAGAACAGAAAGTTAGAAGATTAGAGAGGGAGAAGATCATCTTAAATATGTTAATGATCCTGGAATAATATATATATATATATATATATATATATATATATATATATATATATATATATATATTCTCTAAATTTTATTTCAATCCTTCATTGATCCTTAGCTATGATTAATTAATTGTGAACATGTCATTTTTTGTTTACGATTGATTTCATCATGATTCTTCTGTTAAGCTTGAAGAGTAATTACACATTCTTATTGTTCAAAGTAGAGTCTAATAGTGTTATAAAACCTCGGAGAATTCTTTAATTTTTCCCAGACACAACGGTTCAGAACTTAATGTAACAATTAGACAAATTTTTTTTTTGAATTTGGACGATTTTTACAAAAGAATATATATATATATATATATATATATATATATATATATATATATATATATAATAAATAGTTCTCTTAACCTTTTTTATTTTTTCCTATCACTTTTTGAAATTCAAATTTTAAAACAATTTACGTCATCATAAAAATAACTTTTTTTATCTTGACAAAAGAAAATGAAAACGGAATAGAAACAAAAAACAAAACTACACTCTATTAACTATCTGAGTGATCTCTTCTTGCTCGCATCAACACGGCTAATTCTAGCCTCCAAGAGATTGGCTAGTTGCGTCTTCTCGGTCTAACATTCTCGGCTGACATGAAAATGAAAAGCTATATCGAATCAATTGCTAGGTCTAATGCTAAGAAAGATGGTTCACTGTGTCGGGCGAGACAATTTTTCTCTCAAGAATCTATCTTACATATTTATAAGTCTATCATTTGCTCACATTTTGACTATTGCAGCCATATAGGGTCCGGTGCTCATTATATATATTTATAGATTCTTGATAAAATCCAAGAAAGAATCAGCAATATTATTGGTCTTGACCTGGCTTCTCGGCTGCAGTTACATTCACACCTCCCTAAAGTAGCTTCCCTGTGCTTTTCTATAACTACTTTCATTGTATTTGTTCTGATGAACTCTCCTCTATAGTCCTAGACTTTATATATTTAAGCGCAACACTAGATTGATGTCAAGGTCACTTCAATCTACAGTTGAAATAGTGATATGTAAGCTTTTTGCTTGTGGAACTTTTGCCCGGCCCCATGCTTTGGAGCTCACTTTCATCTTTAAAAAAGCTAAATACAATGCCAATCGTTATCTACTGTCTTCCTGATTACTTTTCTATTGTTCTCGCTCCTTAATAATGTTTATGTTTACTAATTCTTTCACGCCACTTGTGGTTTTACTGTCTTGCTTGGGTTGAATTCGGTTAAGAAAATTACAATTCTAATCATCGCTTTTTAAGCTAATAAACATTGCCGAGAGTGGAGGTAGTTAAAATAATAGCGGTGTCAATGAAAAGACAGTCCCTTTGACACTCTGTTTATTTCTTAAATGCATTTTTTCATTTGATCATATTTTTTCGTTGAAAATTTACCATGAACAAAAGAAATCGATTAAGTTTTTTCTTTTCTTTTACACTAGTAATTACTATTTCGAACTTACTGTACATGACCGGTATCGTTGAAAATAAACCATGACGCACGTAAATAATAACAATGATATCTTCCGTTTGTCGAATCCCTTCAGGACGTTGGCGATCATGGCTTTCAACAATTTCCTGTTCTTTGTAGGTCTTAATAACTTTTGTCTTTTGCCATCTCTCCCAAATCCTGCTCCGACATCAATTCCCTCAAGCTCGCCAGGTAGGCTGTGCATTGTTTTACTCTGGTGGCTGCAGGACGACTCATCACCGCCAACTCAACGCCTCCGACTCAACACCGGACAATTAATCTCCGTGACAACTCAACTATAAACTAACTGAAAACTAGCCTATTCAGCGGTAGGAGGACTCAACAGCATGCAAACTATTAAATTGAAAAAAAAAAAAAACAAATAAATAATAATTTATTAAGGATCATTTTTTAATACATGACTTTATTTTTCATTCGAAAATTCATTGAAACTAGCATACAATTCCCCTCAAATATTCAGTTGGATATCGTAGTGAAGAAGAAGAAACAATCTTCAAAATTATTTTATCTGACTTCATATACTTTAATTTTTCGCGGGAGGTGTTTAGTGAAATGAGAAAGCCCGAATAAACTTAAAGATAAGCTTTATTCCACTTTATCGATGATATTTACTTGACTCCCACGGGGTCAGGATGTGACACAAGGTCGTTTAACGTGGGAGACCCGAGCGTTTCCACTCAAGGGCCACTGGTCCAAAACTGGTCATAGCATGTCCAAACTGGTCAGAGCTTAGTCAAAGCTGGTCATGGCTTGTTCTATGAGGTCCAGGCCGGAGCCAGTCCAAGCTAGTCGAAGCCGTGATCGAATCTCAACCAAAGGCCGAAAACGATCAATAACAAAAAAATCGACGAAAGTCGTCGAGTTCGATCTCAATTCCACTTTATCGATACATGTGGAAAAAAAATCATACCTACAGTCGACTGTTCCATTCTTAACAGGGGTGGAAGGGAGATCTCAATTACTACTGAATACTACAAGGGGGATGACGTCTAATTAATTGCTCGAAAAATGCGTGTCGATTTCTTTGCACCTTTTGCAAACTCCGTAAGAAATCTCCAGATTATGTGATGCTTCATCCCCAGCACTATGGGCAGGGTTCTATTTGCTTCAGCGTGGTTAATTGTCCGATTTTGAAACCTAAACACCTGTCAGTTAAATAGACTGTTGTATCTAATAAATCACTAAGACAAACGGCCAAATTTTCAAAATCTCTACGATTCAAAATCGATCTAAGAGATTTCAGCAAACGGCTCGCCCTAGATAGAGCTGATAAGCTGAAGACGCTTAAGACTAGTCTTTCCCGGACGGTGGCTGGTGAGGCAGTGGAGCGATCGAATAAATTATTACATGGGCCAGATTTAGGTTGGTGCAAAAATAATGACGCAATAATGTCGTTTTTTGACGTTAAAAATACGTCAAAAACGACATTATTACGTCATTATTTTTGCACCAACCTAATAATTAGACATAGGTTAAGCAAGATGTCTTCCAAAGAGATGTGCACAATAGAACAGCCAACACCGGTCTGAAGCTATGAATTCGACGACAAAGTTGAGTTGTCCTCGCGTTAATTAGGTTGGTGGTGAGTTGTCACGGAGATGTGTTGACCCGACGGTGTTAATGAAATGTCCCAGCCCGTCCTCTGGTGTGTAGATTGTAGACTAGACATTTCTTACGTATTCATTTCATTTCTTTCTCCTTGGTATTAGAAATTACGTGGGATTACATTTAAGGACTATATATATACTATATATATATATATATATATATATATATCCAGCCATTTCACTTTTACAAACTTTTACCTATATTAAGTTACTAAGGAAATGTTCTACTGTCATTGTAACCCTCCCCCATAACTATAACCAGGTTCTCTTACGTAGGCATGTATCCCAGCTAGTATATATGCACACAAGAGATTATGTCAAGTTTCATTTAACATTAAGAATTGAAACTTACCTGTAACTGCGTCAAGCATATTTTCCTAGATTCATTCAATTTTACGTTTACCTACTTAATCACGTGTCAATCCATGATACTGAGTGGTCCGAATGTCTTGTCACCCCCTACGAAACCGTAATGAGAACAACAGAAGAACGAGGACTACAGTAATACAAAGTACATATACTGGATTCTGTTTGTTCACTTTCATTGATGAAATTAAAATCCTTTGTCATGTGTGTTAACACTCAGGTTTTGGGAATTCCTAGCTCGGAATTTGTTGGGTGATCATATCACAGATGCCTCCATCTCTGCACATGTATCCCTTGGCGTTTAGGGTCATCCTGCCCTCGGTTTGTCCTTAATTGATCCCGAGAGAAACCGCTTATGTTCCCATCGCAGTAGGAAGGAGCTAGTTTGTCGAATCTTGCAGTGAAGTCATGCTGAACATCTTCCATGCTCTTGCTAGAATTCACACGATCACATGTCCATGCACTTGCAAGTAACGTCTCTTCCAAACTACAGGAGCTGGTGTCAGCCATCTGAAATAAAAAAAAAATTACATTATATAGGTGTGGCATGACTTTCGGACCACCTTGTAATTTCGTTGAATATGGCTAATAGAGGCACTATATCTACACCTTTTTACCTGCAAATTAAAAATAGTTCAACTTTAAATTAAAAATGCTGAATTTCAAACTCACAAGAGCTGAACTGAATTTTTAATAATGCGGCAATAATGCATTATCTTCTATTTGCAGGTCTTGTGTTAAGGTTGAAGCAAAATGTCTCTGTATATAATCGTATACAGTGTAACCCGGATATAAGAGAGTTGTCGGGACCGGAGAAGAAGTCTCGTATATCCGGGTTTGGTCTATTTTATATACATTAACACAGGCTCTAATTTGGGACCAGAGAAAATCTCTCTTATATCCGGGTTTCTCTTATATCCGGGTCTCTTATATCCAGGTTACACTGTAATAATAATAATAATCGGGAAAGTTAAGATTATGAAAAGTCAAGGAGAGTAAGAAGGGAGTGGACACTTGACTATAGAAAATATGTACAATAAAACAGAAAAGAATTGTTGAGGAAATGAACAAAAGTGCTCAGCTCAAGAAGGAAGAATAAAATGTAGACAGATGACTGCGCTATAAACAGAAACCACAGTTTTAAAAAAACAAAAAAAAAACAATTTAAGTCTTACAAGAACGTAAAAAGAATGAAGATAAAGGCCGAGGAACTACAGACGCAAAAGTACTCTGGAACAAAATATCTTTTGTTTGTCAAAAAAAAAAAAAAAACTGACCAAAATCAAATAAGCATAGATTTAAAATGCACACGTATACCCCGGAAAATGGCCAACTTAAAAGCCCCCAAAAAAAAATACAAAATAAATCGACTGAAAAGATCAAAAACTGGTTGAAGACAATCACCGAAGACAGAGCAGGACTCATTCAAAGAAGACGCAGAGAAAGAACCGAGACGAACAGCGACAGATAAGTCACGTGTCTACGCCTGATGCGAAACATTCTTGCTGCTTATTTAACAGTCCTTTGTAAAGCAGTAGATTATTACCAGAATAAAACAGAGAAACCAAAAGGTTCAAATGATTTGCACTTTATCGACCAAATTGTTCTTAGACAAGTGATATCAGGTCGAAAAGGAATTTAAAAGAGGTGCGGTCATAGTCCAATGGTGAACAGTATGATTGCCAAATTTAAATCCTTAATTTACTCTGGGTTTATTTAAAGGTATCTCAGTGCATTAAAGAATATAATTAAAAAAAGATCAGTTCAAATTAATTTCAAATAATGAACACAGAGAGTAATAACAATGATATAAGGTGGAATACTTCTTAGCTTGTGCAAAACTAAAATTGATGAAAGTTAGAATGCTTATTTTCGTTGGTAGCTGCATAATTAAAAGAAAAAAAACTTGTAGTTTCAACGAATGATTTATTTTATGGAAATATTTCGATTAGCAGTTGCAAGTCTTGGCCACTTCTTTAATTTGAGTAAAACAATGCAAAGAAACTAGAAACGCTTAAGAATTCATATCAATAAAAAAAAAACAAGTTCATGACGTTTACATACGCTTTTTTAGCGAGGTAGATGCCTTATGCGTATCAAAGTTTTTTTTCCGTTGGTAGTTGCATAATTAAAAGGAAAACTTGTAGTTCCAACGAATGATTTATTTCATAGAAATATATAAAATCGATGAATTCATGAACTAATGGTTCAATGACCATTTGAATAGACCTGGGACGGTATCACTAGGCTATATGCAAAAAGAAGCAAAAAATGGACTCCTCGGTGAAGATTTTATTCAAGCCACGAAAATGGGATTTTTAAAAGTCCAGTTAAACGTAAATCTAAATATTGTTAAAAAAAATAAAAATCAAAAAAAAAGAGAAACGAGGGTATACTGCAGAAGGCAACAAGTAAAGACAAGCAGAAAAATGAAAAAAAAAAAAACTTTACAAGGAATTTAAGAAGCATATAGAGACTATTGCAGAAAAACAGTAATGTGTATAGTTTTCCTGCAGAGAAAAGACAATCTTTTACCATTAGAATCCTAAACAAATGTCTCCTCTGTAGAGAAAAAGATAACAGGCTAAACCATAACATATTCCAAACTGACTCACAAGGAATCTAAAAAGCATACACGACAGGGAAGGAACAATTATACACTAGGAATTGTACAATAGTTTTCGGTTTACATTGTAAACGATAAAATGAAAAATCCCATAAAGAAAAAGAAAGCGGATTTTACGTTACAAACAGATCATGCCTGCTCAATGAAAAAAAAAAAGGTCTGAATAAGAAACAGTGGATCTACCAAATCATAGACGTGTTTTTCCAATGGCCAAAAGCATGAAGCCGAATGAAAGAACTAAAACTGAAAAATACTAGTGTCTCACGCGTTTCCATCACAACTAGTACTCTTGTTAATAGAAATTCTATAAACTAGTGAGACCATTCAAACCACGGCATTGCCGGGAAGCGTCTGATATATGTTGATCAAGGTTCTGGATATTTGCAAAAACATGTTGTCACTAAATCTTCAACAATAACCAAGAAATCTTTGGTGTGAATATGAAAATTAATGAAGCTTATAATATTAGCAAACACGATTAAGACACACAGATCTCCATTTAAATAATTTTCTCTATTATTAATTATTAAATTAAATTAAAATATTAAAATATAAACCTTGAGTCCAAAGGCGTATCTGTGTCATTGCTAGTGAAGAATTATTTTCAACGCTACAACCCCTATCCCACAAACGAAAAGTTACTAACATTTCGCAACACTCTCGCAGAACTTTTTTTGTTTACGTTTGGATACGAAACTGGGCAGATATGAAAAATTTCGAGAGATCAATGAATCTCGAAAACACGAAATTTGTTCTCGCCTGACTGACTGTTCTTCGTGGACAAGTTGGTAAGTCGTACCGGGCTAAACGGTGGTTACTTCTATCCCGAGAGACGCATATTAGATTCCTGCCGGAGAGCGCAGATTTTTCTTAAATAAGATTTCTCGAACATTCAGGCCAGTAGACAAGAATGAAGAAATATATTGCTAAACAAATAAATGGCGCGCTTACTGAAATACGTGTATCCACTAAAAATAATGTTTAAAGGGATTTTACACACACACACACACATATATATATATATATATATATATATATAGAGAGAGAGATAGATATATATATATATATATATATATATATATATATATATATATATATATAGAGAGAGAGAGAGAGGGGGTAAATGAGACTTAAAATTTTTGTGAAAATTGAATAGCACAGTCAAACCTAATAAAGTATGTAAATCACTTCTTTGAGCAGTATTCCCTTCAAAATAAGCATTTTGTAGAAGATGATGTAAGGTAGATATTAAGATGTGTGTCTGTTATAATTTCATGGTAAGATTCTCCGAACATTTGTTTTATTAAGCGCGCACGCACACATACACACACACACGCACACGAAAGCACAGACACAAAGGAGGAGAGAAACAGTCACACCAACTTCGAGAAATATTTTCTTCAGTTTCTGTTTCGGCTAAGAACGCATTGGTTTATTCTCGCCTTTACCATTAGTAAGCCACGTCAGCGGGAGAAAAAAAATGGCGCCAAGCAAGCCGATACCTGATCACTGAGGGTGGATGACAATTTCGCCCAAACGGATATTCCTATCTTGGAATATCAGCTAAAGTTCCTATTATGTCCAGGGCATGCATCCGGCCGTTTATTTGAGACAAAAAAAAGAACTGTTGTGTCAGAAATAGTTGCATTTTTTACCCAAGACCACCCCCCTGCACACACACACACACACACACACACACACACACACACACACACACACACACACACACACACAGAACCATGCCAACTCGCACACACATATGTAGAGACTTTCAAAAAAGCTCGTCATGATAAAATTTGGTTGGTTGGTTGGTTGGTTGATTTTCTTTTGCGGCATATCCACATTTATATGGGTTATTTAATGCCGAAATTTAAATATTTTGGACGTAATTTTGTACTTATAACTACAGATATTTTCTGTATAATTTAATACTTTCAAAGTAAACTTATGTATTTCGTATTTTGTTGGTAATTTAAAAAAAATGTATTATAATAATTAAGCTATAAAAATGTAATGTTAATAATTTTATTATAAAACTTTACTGGTGATTTTTGTTTGGGAGTTCACTATTTAACCGTAGCTGAGATCCTAGCAGGTGCTCCAACTCCCGGGTAAGGTTGAACGTGTGAACGACAGCAGTTAAGAGGTGGTCCCCGCTCCTCAAAACCTTCAATCTTCCAATCAGAAGCCTTGCTGCCGGATGTTATTTATCATCAAGACGGGTCATGATATGAACACGGACGCATTTAATAATACGAAAAAATGAAGTGATACGTATTATAATTTTTCTATGCAAAAACATATAAATTCTAAAATATTATCTAAGTAAACAAATATTTTAATTGTTTTCATTTTCTATATAAAATTTCATTCCATACCAGGCACTATTTGATGATAGAAAATGTACTCCCTTACTAATGGAGGGAAACTTTACTAATTTACTAATATTTATCTCGCCCGACACAGTAAACATTCTAAGCAGAAGACCTAGCAATGGATTCAATATAATCTTTCCACTTCATGTCCGTCGAGAATATTAGCCCGAGAAGGTGCAAAGAGTCACTTTCCTGGAGATTAGCATCGGCCATGCTAATGGGAGGCAAAAAAGGGGCGGCCTATCAGTTGATACATCGCAATCTTTGAGGTAGCTTCATGATAGCATACTTCCAGAATTTGGGATGGTTTTGGGTGATGGAATGGTTCAAGTGCTTTTTACGGACATGAAGAAAATCAAAGATCTTCCCATTCAAAAATATTATAAAAATCAAACTAATCCGAAGTTACACTACAGTTCTAATGTTTGAATCCCGCCCCAGGATTAGCAGAGGATGAACTTGAGAGAAGACTACAAAAAAAAAAAAAAAACATCTTGAAAAAAATAATGGAATCGATTTATACTTTGAGAAACTTTTGCAACGTATGCCAAAAATTTGGTTTGCAGTAATCAATTCTAAAAGAGGATATTTTGCCGAGAGCAAAATTTAATAATAAAATGCTTTTTTCTTTTTGTCATAATAAAATTTCTAATAAAAAAAATTGTCTCACTTTTTTTTAACCATTTATAATTCTTCCTTAATTTTAATTTGGCCTCAAAAGTAGTTGTTTTGTATTTTAGTACAAAACAACTACTATTGATCTATTAAAAATTATCTGGTGTTGCCTCAAATCTTAGCACTGTAGTGTAGATTATTTACGGTTCCAAATTCGAATCACCTGAAGAAGGCCAGAGCATATAATGGCCAAAACGTTGTGAATATGGCAATGAAGACGGGGATAACAGTCCGAATAATACAAATAATGTAAATAATCATAAGTAAATAATTATAATATAATATAATAAAATATAATATAATATAATATCGTATAAATAATCATAATACAGTGATATAGACAGATATTGCAGAGTAGATGTTCTGAGTACGGTGAGTGCTGTAGAACATCCCAGCCAAAATGTACCAATTTCTACCGGCTCTGCAAAATGAAGTGAGTTCTGGCTTTGTCACAATGGAAAGTGACACTATATCGATTTACCAGGTTTAGACGCTTTTCATCGATTTCTGTCGTTATACGTTCTGCATCTTCTATGTGAGAGTCTCCTTCAGAACGATGGCGACCATGGCTCTCCTCAATGTCTTGTCTTTGTAGCTCTTAGTAAATTTTATTTCCTAATTGATATTGGCGTAGCAAATTCTTCATATGCAATCAAAGCTCTGAATGAAAGTTTCTCCTTAACTATGTGTCTTATAAACTTTGATTCAGTTATCGACTTCTATGTGCCTTATCGTTTCAAGACATGGGGTTCATGGCTCTCCACACTTTTTCTATCTTTCGTAATCCTTAGAAATGTTTGTCTTTTTTTTAAATATCACTCCTACTCCTTGTTCTGTCATCCATTCCCTCCAGGAGTTACTCCAGGTTTCTCTGTAGCCTGCTTGCTTTCAGTATACCATGAGAGTGTAAGATTCTCGTTGCACTATTTCTTCATTACTTGTTCTAGAAACATCAACTGTCTCTTTTGGATTCTAAACGTGAGTGTCACTTTTGCTATCATTTTCTTTAAAGCTTTCACTTTGCTTATATGATCAGTTCATAATATTCTCATCCTTCTATAGAACCACAAGTTCTTTTGCCTTAAGATATTTTTCGCCTGTGAGGGAATTGTTCAGCGTTCACTATGTTATAGTGGAACACACCTATTATATAGTTAATAGACTCTCCCACCTATAATAAGTAGAAGTAGTAGCAGTCGCTGAGTCGCTCAGGGAGTTGGTCAGTCAGTCGATGTCGGATATCAAAGTATCAGCCACCACAACTAGATTACTGCGTCATTACCTATTATATCAAATTCCTAACGTTTTGTACGTCGAACCTATTTTAGGACCGACTTAGTATAAAAAAGCCTCCACTGTGAAACCACTCTACAACACATGGCGACTAGGAATCGAACTCATACGGAGGAAAAAATAATTCGTTCGCCATATACAACACTTGACAACGAGGATTCGAACTCATACGGAGGAAAAAAAAATTCGTTCGCCATATACAACACTTGACGACGAGGATTCGAACTCATACGGAGGGAAAAAAATCGTTTGCCATATACAACACTTGGCGACGAAGTATTCGGATTCATAAGGAGGAAGAAAAACATTCGTACTCCATAACACACTTGTCCACGAGGATTCGAAATTCATACGGCGGAAGAAAAAAAAATCACCCGCCATAACAAATTTGACCACGAGTATTCAAACTCATACGGGAAAAAAATTGCGTTCGCCACAGTATTATTCGGCGAAGGGATTCGAAATTCATACGGTGGAAGAAAAAAAAATTCGCTCTCCACATTATTTGCTGAAAAAATTCGTACTCATACGGAGGAAAAAGAAGGAAAAAAAATTGCTCGTCACAATTTTCGTCGACAACAACTCGGATTCACATTTAAAAAAAAAAAAAAAAAAAACTTGGCAAAGTTTTTCGAAAGACAAGACGTCAACTTAGTGACGAAAAAAATCAATCTTATTCTAAACTGAGAAAATAATTTTTTTCTCGATAAGACAATTTCATCAAACAGGTCACGAATTGCAAATTCGTTGGACCCCCTCTACAATATTTAAGCATTGTGTAAAATTTTTGCGAAGATGGAGGAATGCAAAAATATATTCCAGGAATTTTTTAAGTTCCAGACGGAACAACAGATGACAATATTAGAGCAACAAAAACATTCCAGATGCAACTACAGGAGGAAACTTTTAATAGACAAATGCAGTTTCAACAAAAATGGAACAGATGCATAGGGAGTTTCAAAACAAAATTCTGGAAATAACTGAGAAGAGGAAAGAGAAAAAATCTACAAAATGATTCTTTCCCAGAGAATACAATATGGAATTCAATTGAAATATTTACGTACAGTCCAGATAAAGAGATAACTTTTGAGGAGTATTATAAAAAATATACGGACGTGTATAACAAGGACTGCCACTTGTGGTTTGAAGGAAAGAAGATTAGGCTTCTTTTAAGCAAATTAGGAACTGCTGAGCATAACAAATTGGTAAACTACATTTTACCGAAAAAAAAAAACTAACGAGATGACATTTACCGAGGTGGTAGATATATTAAGTGAATTATTTTGTAAAAAGACATCTCTGTTTCACAAGAGGTGGAAATGTTTGAATCTGATGAAAGATGACGAACAAGACTATATAACGTACGCAGCCAATGTGAATAAGCATTGTGAAGAATTCAAGCTGGCAGAGTTAAGCGCTGACAATTTTAAGTGCTTGGTGTTTGTTCAAGGGCTGGTATCGGAAAAGAGACGCAGAGTTGAAAAAATTAGTACTGTCAAAATTGGAAAACGAACCAAGGATTTCGATACAGAAATTGGCAGAAGACTGCACAAGATATGTTAGCGTAAAGAAAGATTCGAAAAAAGATAGAACAGTCTGGCGTTTCGCATGTAAGGAAAATACGCTACAAAAAAAGAAAGTCAGTCTACCAAAAAAATTCTAAAATTGCGGATTATCAAACAAAAAGTGAAATACCAGAGAAAAATAAACAAAAAACTCCCGAAGCCATGTTTTTTCGCTTGCGGTGAACTTTCACTGGTACAGATATTGCAATTTTAGGAATAAAAAATGATTCAACTGTAAAAGAGTGGGTCATAAAAGCTCGCACTGCAGTTCAAAAAATAAAGACAATAAAATAAAAAAATTAAAGTCCGACGAGGTGAACGATGGAATAACCAGAAAATTTGTTACCGTCGAAATAAGTAATAAAAAAAAATAAAAATGCAACTCGACACTGTTTCTGACCTATCTATCATAAATTTGCATACGTGGAAGAAGTTGGGGAAACCAACTTTAATGAAAACAAATAAAATCGCGAGGTCAATGACGGGAGAAAAAATAAAATTTATTGGAGAATTTGTTACAAACGTCACGTTAAATAAAAAAACGCGAAAAGCTAAACTATTTGTCATAGAAAATACCACGAACTTACTTGGTACGAATTGGATAACAGAATTTCAATTATGGGATCTACTGATAAATTCTTTCTGTTACAAGGTAGAAAATTTAAAATACGAAGCCCAGAAATTAGTAAAGAAACTTAAGGAAATATTTCCTACTGTTTTTTTTCTCCGTGTTTGGGAACGTGTACCAAGATGGAGGCAAAATTCCAGCCAAAAGAAAACGCTCAGGCGGTATTCAAAAAGAAAAGTAATGTGCTGTTCGCTTCAATTGAACAGATAGATAAAGAATTGGACAGATTAGAGAAAACCGGTGTATTTAAAAAAGTTGAATGGGTAACACCGACGATATATGTGAAAAAAAAGCTCCAGAAAGTAAAGATGAAGCCGACACCGAGAAAAACTGGGGAGCGAGTTACCCGCAGCCAAGGACATGCAGTATTATTAAATGATTTAAGTCAACTGAAGTCACCACAGAAAACGTTAAGAAGCACAAGATCAACAAAAGGGAAGCTAGAGGCTGAACAAATAGAACCACAAGAAGAACCTACAGAAACTGTGACTCCATCCTTAAGAAGCTCAAAGCGGAAGGTTGTTTCTGGTAACACTATGGAGGTACCAAAAAAATAGAAAAGCGGATTGGCTATATGATGTACTTGGTGAAAGGCGAAAAATTCACGTGCAGTAACCAGATCAGACGACGTTTTTCAGACGTGGTTGACAGCGGTCCCGCGGAAAAAAACGCCGATGGAGGTGATTTTCAATACGTTTGATCTAACAACGCCTGCAACAATTTTACCTGAGGTAAGCCGATCCAGAAGAAAAAAAAAGGCAACTGATCATTTAAAAGTGGATCAAAAACATAGGAAATACGCTACGATGTTGCTAAAAAAAAAAAAAAATTTTTTTTTTTTTTTTTTTTCATATTTCCTGTAAAAAAAAAAAATAAATAAAGAAAACTGTTTACTCCTACGGAGTAAAATTTTAGGAATGGGGTGTTATAGTGGAACACACCTATTCTATAGTTAATAGACTCTCCCACCTATAATAAGTAGGAGTAGTAGGTAACTGAGTCGTTCAGTGAACCTTGGTCAGTCAGTCGATGTCGGACGACCGTTAGTCGAATACGAAAGTATCAGCGACCACAACTAGATTACTCTGCGTCATTACCTATTATATCAAGTTCCTAACGTTTTGTACGTCGAACCTATTTTAGGACCGACTTAGTACAAATACAAGCCTCCACTGCGAAATACTCCACTGCAACAATAATATAAGAATGCCGTGGAACTTTCTTTGGATCATCTAAATCCTTTTTTTTAAATACATTGGATTTCAAAAAATACGAATATTTCAGATTTCATTTATATCAGATTACTATAAGACAGTAGACATTCTTTATTTGTATCTAATATAAATTATAAAAAAAAAAAAAATAATTTTCGGAATTGTACACTATGTCGAGCCTTTAATGACTCAAGTGTTAGACTTGTAACAATGGTGGCCAAACTTGTTAATGTAAATACATACCTGATGAAACGAATGAATTTGAGTAGCAAAAGCAGTTTGGGTAAAGGTGAGAAAATGTGGGTATGACATTTAATCCAATGAGGTCTCAATTCATAAAAAAAATAATTATAAAGTTTGTGTGATTTTTTTATTTACCCAGATCAAAGATTAACTGTGTGAAAAGAGCAAAAGTACTAAATGTCCATAAGCAAACATTACGGTAAATTCTGACAGAGAATTTGACAATGAGAAAAAAGATAGGCACTAAAAGTTCAGTAGCTCCTGATCTTATGCTAAAAAGACCTATTTCAAAAACCCCTGTGAAATACCGTCCTTATATCACCAGACTTACATCTTTTATCTGGAATACTTTGATTTGGAATATTTCCAAAATTGAAAGATTCCAAATTGTTTAAAGAAAGAGACTTTATATCCTTGACATCCAGTAACAAATGAAATTCCCGACAACTTTATGTGGAGACGTGTCCTTTGAGGTCATGTCATATCATCACAATTTCCCAATCCTTTGTAACAAGATGTAAACAATATTTGTTTTTAATATCCTTGTTCCGAATCTATAGGCTCCGTAAAAAACTGTATACAAAATGTCCCTTCTTTTCTTCTTCCCAAACGAGATTCTGCTTTTCGGTATAAACATTCTTTTCTCTTCTCTCATCCGGATTAAATATCTCTTTCTGATTCGAAAGACAAAGCGTCCTTTTGGTTCACATTTTCTTTAAAATTTCTCATCTATGGCATTCTCAGCATCGTTTTATAGAATTACATTTCTGTTACCTCAGCTTTCATCTGTCCAACATTGATGCTATAAGGAAGATTAATAGAGATTCCGAAAAAATGAATTCCAACCTATATTTCCAACATGCGCCACTAAATTAACGTCATTCAAAACATTTATTTTTTGATTGACAACAGCCACTAGTAACCATTTATGGAAGCTTTGCTCTCATTGGGCCAATCCTGGGAATTATATTGTCACCCACCCAACATATATTAATAAGAAAATTAATCAAAATATAATTTTTGATTTCAGCGACTTTTGACTTTTTTCTGTTTTACTGGCATTAAAGAAAGAACACGTAAACGTTTGAATAACGAAAATGATGTTATTGGGGAAGATCTCTTTAGCTTGTGAATGCAGACGTAGTTGTTTGAATTTGGCCAAAAAATACCAGGATTCTTAACTAAGAAAAAACTTTGTTCATTATAATTTAAACAATTTTTCTTTTATCTAATTATTATTATTTTTGCGAAATTTATATGAGGTCGATTTAAAAATACGAAAAATTAAAAAATATAAAAACCTAAAACATTTAAATCTTCTTTCACTGTTATATGAACTCGCATCCTCTGTCGTTAAAAGTCAATCTGGCACAGATGAAAACTGAAACCCATGCTTTGTAATAATTATGACGGCAGACATGGATAGAATCCATCCCCATAACATAGACTTTTTGATGCAGTGTAAAAATATTCAAAATTATTCTTATGTTCCTCGGACCATCAGATCCCAAAATGCTAAATTTCAATTCATCACTCCAATTGAGGCCAATAAATAGACCATAGATCGATAGATATTGACTAACATTTATGTATTAATCTATTCCATTAAAGAAAGGTCGATTTTTAAAATAAACATGTTTGAGATAGATAAATAGATAGATTTTATGATGATAGATATTTTTCAAACCATATTACATCCTTTCGTAAGACTTAGAAAATGTCGGTGAACGTAACTACATTCTCATGGTGTTTTGTTTGTTTGTTTATGATATTGGTTGATCCAAATCTGGATAGATAGATAAATATAAATATAGAGTTTTGTCGATAAATCTTTGTGAAATATTTTTGAACAAAACTGTTCACATATCTAACGTTAGAAAGTAGATAAATATTCCTAATCCTTCTTAATGTAGTAGATAATTTGTGTATAGATAGGTAGAAGATAAACTGAATTTATTCGAATTAGTTTCCGTTAGAATTGAATAGATCGGTCAGATAGATCGATAGATTCTGGATAGATAGATTTTCACCGAAATATATAGATAATAAAGATAGATAGCATTAAATAAACTCAGATAGATAGATTCATAGATAGATGATGTATGCGGTAAATTAAAATTTAGAGATAAATTTATTACGATGGTCAAAATATATACTATTTCAAAGATCATAAAACGTTCCTAAAATATAAAATAGATAGAAAGTAAGATGGATAGATAGATAGATTTTTGTGCTTAATATTCATAATCTAAGGGATGGCATGATATATTCGTTTATAGATAGATTAAAATTCCTGAAATATAAAATTTTGCGATATATCGCTTTCACCCTAGATATGAGTAACATTATATCATTTTATAGATACATCAATAATTGATAATATAGATAGATCGATAAATATGGATAGATATTTAAATATAAATATATTATAGATCGATCTATCTATCTAAATAAACTGAGACAGATATATAGATAGATGTTTGTAGACATAGATAGATCGATTGTATATATGATTAGATAGATAGATAATAAATATATGACAATTTTGTCTATTTTAAGTAAGTTCCTTTCATATTGTCATATAAATAATCACATTATCGTTGATCATATCGATAGATAGACCATATTGATAGATAGAAAGATAATCTATAGATATGGATAGATAGATAGATAAATATCAAATATAGATAGATTTCAATAAATCAAACAATAACGGACGAAATAATAATGATAGATAGATAGATGCATGAAAATTTCAATAACGATAAAACTTAGTATATATCGATAGATAGAAATGAAAATCGATCGATAGATAGATCGTCATATGATATGGATAGATGAAAAATATAAATATATAGTTAGAAGATAGATAGATAAAATAAACTGATATAGATAGAATAAGTATACATAGATCGATAGATAGTCATAGATAGATAGATATTTAGATAATATACCAAACTAGATTTCTTTATTTTTAATTAAAAGAAAAAAAAGAAATTTTATTTCCCAGTTGGGACAATTTCTAAATTTAAAAAATTGCAAAGGCTTTCAAAATTCAACAATTTTTTCAACCTCTTCCAACATATAAATTAAAAATTCATGTTATTTCCGGATCCAAACAACCTTTTAAACCAGAAATTTGAACTTCTTAAGTCCCTTGTTCTTATAAAAAAAAAACAATATCTGAACAAGTCTGAAACTGAATATAAAAAAAATTTCATTTTTCAATTACTGAACCAGAACATAAATTTGAAATAGCAAAAACAAATAAAATCCCCTAAATTAATAATTCCTAATTTAAAGAAGAAATCCTTTTCTGTTAAAGAACCCAACGATTGCCTGTGTTTATTTAGTTTTTGAAAATAATAATACTACTACTACTTAAATTGAAAAAAAATAAAAAATTTAAGAGGTCATTTAATAAATATCACCTGAAGAAAAAATTGAAACCTAAGAATATCTTGGAAGTAATCTCTTGATTGATTTTTAAAGTTGAAAGAATCAAATTCTCGTTATTTTTATTTTTACCCTATTTTTTTTTCACCCGTATGGACGAATGGTATACTTATAGATTCCTTGATAGATTCAACTCTGAAAAATTGTCTCATTTATATATATTTGTTGTGGTAGGATCCACCTAATTTGCATAGTGGAGTACCGACCATATAAATATGGTTGGTACCGGGAAGAGTTGAGGAATCAAGAGATTCAACCAGAGACTCTGCCCGACTGCGACTCAGTCAACACATTCTCCAGGAACGGTCTTACCAGGAATATACAAAAGACTATATGTACACTTTCTTGTTTCAATACATTTTGTTCTAAGTACATTTTGTGTTGCATTATTCTTCCATGCATTAATCAAGTTTCAACACTATTTTATATATATAAATAAATGTGTGTATGAGTTTGGATCAAAAGACCTGGAAACTGGAACGAAGAATTTAGCTGGATTATGATCTGAAAATTTCACTGTACCATCTGATTAATAGTTACTCATTGGAATAAGTGCATTTACAAGAGAGGATTTTGATGAAAATAGATATTTATTGTGTAAGACGTAAGGAGAATAAGATGAGAATATTTCAGAAGGAACTGAAAACCCAATTTTATACAAGAAATAAAATTTTTACCATTAGCTGAAGTACTTCTACTCATATTTATTTTATTTTGCGTTAAACTATTTATTTTTTAATATTTAATGTCATGAGTTAACTGTTTCCTTTTAAATTTAAAAAAATGTTTCTGTTCAGGCTCATGCATAAAAATGTCGGCTTCAGAAAGAATAATTTCTTTTAAGAAATGAGATATTTGAACAAACCTTGTGTTAAGTTGGCAAGAGTCGATAATTTTCTCTTCTAGATATAATAAAACTGGTTTAATGATACCAGTCTTAGTAATTAACCCACAGCTGGGAGGAAGAAGTGGTAGATTCATATCTTTCCCAAGAGTATTTGCGCAAAAGTGAATATAACCAAACCATCGGGAATTGAAACTTGGCTTCTGATTAACAATTCCGAGCTGTCATCTATTACACTACTCAAACACAAATCAACTCGGCGAATTTCGCCATTTGACAAATTTGGATCGTTTCTCGGCCTTTGGCTGAGATTCGATCACGGCTACGACTAGTTTGGACCGGCTCCGGCCTGGACCAGCTAGGACAAGCCATGACCAGCTTTGACTAAGCTCTGACATGCTATGACCAGTTTTGGACCAGTGGCCCTAGAGTGGAAACGCTCGGGTCTCCCACGCTAAACCGACCTTGTGTCACATCCTGACCCCGTGGGAGTCAAGTAAATACTACTCAAACACAAATCGCTATTGGTTAGCCATCGAGGTACTGACCAGGCTCGACGTTGCTTAACTTCGCTGATCTCACGGGTATCGGTGTTTCTACGTGATGTGGCCATAAAGCCGACTTCAAATTCTAACCAAGTTTGTCGCCTTCACTTCCTACTAATGCCGTTGAAAAAAAAGGAGCATGGATCCATTTTCCTCCAACTATAACTGAAATAGTAAGGAAGACAAAGCTCTCTCGCCTTAGATGACAATCAGACTAGGAGGAGGAAACCTCGGAATTGTAAGTCACTCATCAGATAGATGGTCTTTGTACGCCTATCTTAACCTAGACACACCTACTGCTGCTACGGCTATAGTACATTTGGTGTCACTCTAACCCGAATTAGGATGATTCACTCGTAATTGTGATTTACCAAAATGAAATTGGTTTCCGTTTTTTTTTTCCCCAGTAAAAATGAACGTATTATTACGATTTGATAACCTGATATACATGTTCGGCTAGTCTACCGGTTATCGGCGGAAAATGAAATCTGCAAGCTAAGTTCGGCTTTATGCCTAATTGTTGTTTACACATTCGTAAAAACGCCCTTCGAAAAGATAAGAATATATATTTATCCTCCCAGATATAAGTTAAATAACAGTTAAACTAGCAGCCAGTCTACAAGAAGGTCTACTCTGAATTCAAAAACCTTGGAGAAAGCAATAGAAACCAATTCGACTAAATCATGATCGCTTACGTCTTGAAGAGACATTGTATATAAAATAAAAATCTTTACACGGTACAAAATAGTAGAAAGACCACTGCTCCAATTTATTATTCACTATACAAATCAGCAACGCTCCTTGTCGGATAATAGATACTGATTTGTTTTTTATGATTTATCAACCTCTCGTAGGTCATTTAAATGCGAAACATATTTTATGATTGTAAGAATATATATATTTTTTTAGAAGTGAATATTGCATTAACAATATTTTGAAGATAATAATTTTTCTACCTATAAGTTCTACTGCTTAACCCATAGCTGAGGGGAAAAGACGGATTAATACGTTACGCAACAGTAATTGGGCGTACACGAATATAACAAACCCAACTAGAACACGAATTCGGCTCTCTGATTTTTAATTCTGAGCCGCTATCCGTTACACCACCCACACATCCAGATAGGGGATAGCTAGCCATTCATACAGTGATTCATAGTTAGGCAGTCTTTTGACTTGGACTCGTCTTCTGTACAAACCTTTTGCAAATGAGGACTGAAAAATAACAATACCTCTGTGAGTGTATATATATACTAACTCAATTAAGCAATGTTTCTTCCCATGAATTTCGACTTCCAAAATAAGGCATATAATAGAGACGTCATAATTTAATTCTTGGACTGATATGGACACGCCTTGCCAAACATGAGCCTTTGCAACGGAGATATTCTTTTTCAAGTTTCACCCCCCGACCATCAAGAAGACCTGCTTCTGATGATCTAGGTCGACCTGAACCAGACTCAGAGTTTTCATTTCCGTTCTTTTATCAACGAGTGGCACAAACACGTGATTTAGAGCTGTAAATGGCATTATAAAACTTATTCAATGTTCTGTTTGGTCAATGGTGTCGTCTCTTTTTTTCTTAGTTGCCGAGATACAAGGTAACGAAAAAACGTTCTTGCCGTTTTGGATTTATTAGAAAAATTTATGGATATGCCGTTAGTCCTGGCGCTAAAACTTAGGTGTCTTGGACGCAAAGAAGTCTGTGAGTGTCTGTCGCAAGTCTGCCTTGTTTGCTAAGGATTCCCCACAACGGTGGTTGTCCAGGGAATGGTAGGGATGGCAATTTGAGGGCGCAAGTTCCATGGAGTAAGCTGAATGGCACAGTATCTCTCAGCCAAGTTGCTTTATCATATTCTTGACCACCCGCGCCACATGAAGCCTGGTATTTTCATGGAGAAACAGTACACCCTTTCCAACTGATGTGAATATAGGCCCGCAGTGCTGGTTTGGCCTGTTGGTAGCAGCTCATCTTGTCGACTATGCCAACAGATGCAGTGCAAAATCATGCGTAGGTGTAGAGATGGTCTTCTGTGAGGTACTTTTCTTGGATACCTTACAGTAAAGTGAAAAATTAATAACATGTGTACTATGCTTAAATTGTAAATGTGATTGTGTTTATTTTTTTACAATTTCCCGATTGTATATCTATATATGATTTCCTTACGTGCGTATGCCCTTGGGAAATGTAGAATCCATTTCTCCTGCTCCCTCTCAGCCATGGGTAAATACCAGGACAGAATGGGATCTATAGTCTTGGATGGCAATCAGTCTAGAAGAATGGCAATACTGAATTCAAAACCTGATGAGGGTCATTTGCTTACTCCACTTCGAGCTATGCATAGAATACCAGGATGGACTGGGTAGCCTTCGTTAGTAACCAAACTAGGAGAAGGAAAACTGAAATTCAAAGAAGCCTGAAGTAGCTTGGTCTTCGTCAGGCTATCATCCCGAGGAAACATCACTAAAAAATGCTGCTGCTGCTGTACTTGTGATGACCCGCCACTCTTAGAAGTTCAGGCATTCGTGATTGTGATCGTATATATATATATATATATATATATATATATATATATATATATATATATAGTTGATGTACATATGAATATGAAAATATATGTATTTTTCTATATATATACCTGAACAATGTAGTCTAAAAACAGATTATATAAAGTTGAGCATATATATATAT
>CAHIKZ030001781.1:0-37500 GCA_903632075.3 Acanthosepion pharaonis | reverse complement strand
GTTTCTTCATCTGCCTTGTCCCACGTTGTGTTCCTTGTTCACAAAATAGGGAAGACCGAATTTCGCCTGTAACTGTGCGCTACATCGAGATGTGGCCGAACTGTGCTATAAAATGGCAAAGAACGGTTCCGCTGTCACTTTCTTCTGTGTCTCTTTCTTCTATAACTCGATACGGGTCAAAAACATACAACAAAAAATAAGTCGGCCCGGAATTCTCTATTCTCGCTAACATTGCTGGCTTCAACTAAGCGCTTTATTTATATATATTTCTCCCGCTTTATTTATATATATATTTCATACTGCACCCCAATTTTCATTTATATCCATGTCAATTCAATTTTTTATATCTCTAATTTTGGAAAATCGAGACTGAAATTCAAACACAGCGGTCAAAACAATACAATCTTCGAAAACAAACTTTGTTTATCGTACCTTTCTATGCTTGGACAACAATCGGTCGCTCATTCAAAGTATTAATTTTTCGATAACAGAGTTTTTTATTTAAAAATTATTTCTATGTCAAAGTATTTTCTTTTCGTCGACCTTCAATATGACCGATTAAAATCTCATTGTTTACATTTTGGCACTGCGAATAATAACTCAGTTCGTTTATCGGCCGACAACTAATATTCATATTAATTAATTATTTTCTTCAATTATGAAAAAAATGATACTAATCCTCAAACAAAGCGGCCAGTTGTTCAGAATAATACATTCTCCGAAAATAAAAATTTACCGATAACAAACGTTTGTGTTTAAAAATTATCTTTATTTATCTGATGTTAAAGAATTTGCACATTCCTAATTCCTCAGGACATATTTTAGACTGCTAACCTTCCGACGTTGCGGATTTATAACAATTGTATTTGTCCATTAGTTTACCAGGAAAAAAAAATTCTCTTTTTTTCCTTGCTTCATAGTTCAATTCATGTTCTATATTTCGATTCACCTTTACGAATTTAAAGTTTTTAACCCTTACAATACTCCAATTCCTATACTTGGTTTTCCCATGAACCCGTTTACTGTTAATTTCATACTACCAGCATAACAAAATAACGACGATTGGTGGAGATGAAAAGAAAACGCAATACTACATGTAAAGAAGCCTATTCGTACTTTTTATTTTTACAATCATGTAAAAGAAATGAACAGAATGAAGAACATATGAACATAGATAGATAGATAGATAGATAGATAGATAGATAGATGTCAACAGTCCAAAATAGATAGATGTCAATAGTCTAAGATAGGTAGACATCCATCAGTCGCTAAGTAGATAGCCGTTATAGGGTAAAAGATAAAAATAGTTTAAGGTTCTTTACGAGACTAATGAGTTTACTTGTGAATTATTTTGATAATGATAAGAACATAATGATATAGATAGATATGCACAGAATGATATAGATGGATAATAAACAGACTGAAATAGATAGTTAGTGGGAACATAAAAACCATTACTGCATGGAGATTGTCAGTTTCCCGACTTAAAACCATGGTATGAAAATAACTTGGGACGTCAAATTAGCAGCCACCAAGCAATTTTGATTATCTATCTATCTATTGACGAGAGCTCCAAAAAAATTTCGTCTCGACCCATTTAAAAAATTCGAGCGAAATGACTAAATATCCGCCGTCACACACATACTCACACACGCAAAAACACACACACACACATAGATGCACACACATGCACACACATGCACACGCACGCACAGAGATATGGAGAACACTACCATCGTTTTTCGACGTATGACGGTCAAGCAACTCAGTTCTTAGAACCGAACAGCCAAACTATCCGTACATTTGATTTAATTATAGTTCCGAAGGCTTGTGCAAGACCAACCATACTTTTTGGAAAGCCGAATGCAAAGAACTGGTGCACAGCGAGCCACAAGATCCCCCATATATATATATATATATATATATATATATATATATATATATATATATATGTGCGTGTTTTTGTGTATGTGTGTGTGTGTTCTCTTTATACGTTACTTTTGATAGATACAATTTATTTAAATAAACGATATTAATTACATTTACCGGCCTGAATGTTCGAGAAACTTTGTAGAAAATATGCTTTCTCCGACAGGAGTCGAACCTGTGTCCTGCTAACCAGATGCTTCTCTGTAGCTGAGTGTTATAGCAGGTCAGCTCAATTGATGGTTCCGTATAGGACACAGGTTCTATTCCTGTCGGGGAATGCATATTTTCTACGACATTTCTCAAACATTCATCCTGGTAATCTGGTTGATGACCAATGAAGGTTTTTTTTCTTTAAGTTTTAAGCTTTTCCAGTTCGAATTATTTCTGGTTCCAAGTTCGAAAATAAATTTTCCAATATCTTCTGAACGCTATCGATTTTAGGAAGTCATTATTAAAGTGTTTTGCGTTGGTAGGGTTGTGTCTGCGTGTATGCATTGTTTCTCTTCGTGACCGCTATAATGCATAGAGTGGTGTAATATTCACCCGTAAAACAACCTTACAATCCCATATAGGAGTTAACGATCAAATTCAGATCAAATATGGATCGGAATCCGACAGGATGATAAAATAAAGATAAGATAGGAAACTTATATCAATCTAAAACATGTTTCACTTTTATTAAATCTTCGTCAGGGATTGAGAAAAAACAGACAAAAAGACAGACATACTAGTATTTTTCAATTATACTTGGGTCAGTTCTCATTGGTCAGACAAGTGTCACGTGTCTTAAAACCGTAGATCTATGTCTATGTAGGTTTGTGAAGATTCTTGGATGTCTAAGTGGGCATTGGATAGTAATGTGTATTTATAATTGTGTATGTGTGTCTGTCTATTGGGAGTTCTATCTTCGCCATTGTGAGGTCACCCACGGAGTGTCACGAGATTCTAATTTATGGCTGGCCTCTTTAAGAATGTGTTCTTTATCTTAGATAGATATAAGTTAGATTCTTTAAGAATGGATTTAAAGAAAGATGGCGATGTAATATAATGTTTTAGGCGCGTGTCTATAGTTGATAACAGTTTTATTATTAAGTTTTCAATGTATTTTCTCCTAAAAGAATTATTTTCTTTTTTATTTAGGCTGGCATTAGGGAAATCAATGTTATGCCCAGCATCATTTCGATGCAAAACGAGAGGGTTAGATCGTTTGTCCAAACACAAGTCTCTCTTGTGTTCGTAGATGAGAGCTTTAGATCACGTGATGTCTCCCCAACATCAACATTTTTACATTATAAACAGTTTATCTGATAAATCCCAGGATTTGAATCAGTTTAGAGTTTATTTTTCTTAGTAATTATATCATTGATTATCTGGGAGGTGGTGGCAACGAAATTAGTATTAGTGATGACTAATTTGTTTACGAATTTAGCAGAAAAAATATTGGAGAGCAGAATTATGTGTAATTTTTGTTAGTGTTATTGATGGTGTTTGTTGGTTTAGGATTGTGGGATTTGTAAGCTCTTTTTTAGCGTTGAGGAAAAAATGATGTGAGCATTGAAGAAGTTTGAAAGTTTTCTCAATATATCCCTCTTCTTCATTTAGGTATTAGTTATTCCTGGCTACATATCCTAAGGGCTCTGAGGTAAAATCCTATGACTAGTCCAGATTTTATTATTTGTTTGTGGTGGAAATAGAAGTTGATTACTTCGTTCTTCTTTGTAGGTTTACGATATACTTTAAAATCTTGTTTATATATATATATATATATATATATATATATATATATATATATATATATATATATGCCAAAATTCAGATATAACTAAATATGTATTAGTAAAACGTCAAAACGAAAACTTATCTTAGCCAACGCATTTCTTCTTCTGATTGATTTTATGAAGGTAAATCTAAGAATTTTATTTTGCAACAAGTATTTATAAACAGAAGTAAAAATTCCCTTAGTTTTTTCAAATTTTAAATTAAAGAACACACATAAAATATATTTCAGGCTAACTGAAATTCAAGCTAAATTATGGAGAATGCTATATAATGTCAGTTATTGTCCAATAAACGAAAGCGAGTAAATGTAGTTGAATTTCTTTGATAATGAAATTATTATATATATTACATATATTAGTATGAGAAAAGATATGTGTCATGTATTTTAAATAATAGAAGCTTATGAATTTAAATTTCTCTTAATTTTTTTTTTTTAATTTTTAAAAATGTTTATTGTCATATTGGTTGACTTTGAGGAAAGAAATATTTTAAAAAATCAGGCGAGCAGATTTATATTTTGGCCAGATGCGATAGCTGCACTCTTGAGAATTTTCCTTCTCTGTAAATTGCTTTCTTTGTCTTTATTCATATATAGATATATACAAAAATGAAATGGCACATATTATTTACACACACACACGTACAGACACACAACTCGCGTTACACACATATACATATATATATAAATATAAACGTTATATATATATATATATATATATATATATATATATATATATATATATAGTTTTTATTTATAAAAAAATCATCGAAATGTATATTTCTGGAGGTTAATGCTTTTTAGACAAGAAGTCCTTGTAAATAAAGTACTAAATATTACAAACTTGCTTAAAAGCCGCCCTCTCTAATTCATTGAATATTCTAAGCATTGGAAGCTCTTCTGGCCGCTGTTTGATTTCGGTTTTCATTTGCACGGGAGTTAATTTTCCTCACTGCAGCCTTGGCTCGTTTGATCGCAATCTGGTCCTCTGTTGGCGGAAATTTATTTTTGAGGGGTATACTGTTGCCGTATGTGATAGGCAACAATAAACTACAGAATAACTCAATTCATCACTGCATTTACGTATTGCATTAATATTTAAGTCTGCTTTTTAAAAGTTCAACGATAATTCTTCTATCCCCACTTAATTTAAAGACAATTTGATGCGCGTAGTTCCTTGCTTTTCTTACAAACAAGTATCTTTATTTCGTGGGTGATTTTCCCTGGATTTAGCAAGTAATTTCGATTATTCCCAAATTGATTTCCAAGTTATAAAAATTCTTATAGTACAAAATATTTTTTCACAAAAATTCACGTAGAGAAATCGCCAAAAACAATCCCAGTAATGAAAATTTGGGAATCCCACATTTCTGTAACATGAGCTATTGAAAGTTAGAGAGTTGTGTCCCTTTAACTGAAAAAGTGTGACACAGTAACACACTGACATTCGCATTGATTATGTGGAAGAGTTAACTTCATTTAAGTGAAAATACCATTGCGATGGGTATGAAAATACCATTGCGATGGGTATGAATCTAACGTTTCTAAAACTATCGGTAAATAAAAGGAAATACTGGGTTCTATAGCCTTGGATGGCAACTGGTCTAGGAGAATGACAACTACGAATTAAAGAACTGGGGAGTGTCGTTTTAGAACCTTGTAGCACACTGTTCTCTGCATTAGGTTCTTACCAAAAATGTGGTTGGAGCTACACAATCCTTCACCGCTATAAACAAATCATATGTGTCGAAAGTACTGTCTGCTCGGTTCTAAGAACTGGGTTGTTGTGACAGTAAAATTGTTTAATTGTTAGCTTAACCTCTGAAACGTCTTAGAAATGATAAAATATATCTTACTGGAATTCTCTGGGGTTTTTAATAAGACTATGGGACTCTGCTGTGAGCAATAAGAATCTATAATTACTCTCCAAGCATAACAGAAGAATCGCGTTGAAATAAACGTGTTGAAAATCATGAATTAATCATAGCTAAGAAGTGGAAGCTCACGAAACATTGGAATAAATTCCAGGAGTATTTTCCAACTTATTTAATGTGATCATCGCCCTCTGTAACCTTATAATTTCCTGTCCTGAAGTAACAAGGTCCCACATACAATTTCACGTACGATTTCATTTTCAAGTTCTTTTTCATGGCTCTTTGGATTGTCATAGCTGAAACTCCTCTCTCACGTGCCAAACGTCTTATGGGCCGAGTTGGATCTTTTCTAATTGATCTCTTTAGCTTTAAGTTGAAATGATGATCTCTCTTGCGGTTGTGACCTCCTGATACAGTTTTCCTCTCTATTGTTCCTTCTTTTTTAAAACTTATTCACCGTTCCTTGGTTGTTCTTTGAATGGAAACCTGGGTATGAACGTTGGTACCATTCCTGAAGACTGGAATGATTTTTTTCCTCTCATTGCTCAGTTGGGAAGACAAGTAGGGCTGACACAAAACGAATTTAACCTGTTCTCTTTGTTCTCTTTTTTGCTGAATAATTCGAAGAGTTTTTTTTTTTTTTTGTGAATTTTACGGTAAATGGTATCAAGATGGCTAAATGTCTTATCTGAAAACCTGGAAAAATGAAACTCAATTAGTTTATTGGCTTTTTAAATATCAACCATTTTGTGGGATAGACAATTATGCAGTAACACGATTTGGACAATTTTGCTGTTACACCCGGTATATATATATATATATATATATATATATATATATATATATATATATATATATATATATTATTATATATATTGTTTTGCGAGTGAAAATTACACCACTTTATGCATTACACCACTAGCGAAACCCGAACTCCGCCAAAGAAAAAAAAACGCATACACATACACACAATTAAATCTTATATGTGGAAAGTATTGACTGTTCGGGCTCAAGAACTGTATCCAAATACATCGAAAACAACTCAAGTGTCCTGTCTATATATATATATATATATATATATTATAAATTAATTGATTTAAAATATGTTTTTTTCGCTAAACAGTTCTAACCATGTTTCGACGATGGTGATGGATGGACTCTCCCGTCGTTTTCGACGTCTGAGTGGCTTTCAGTTCAGTTTTTAATCCTGTACCTGTCCCCGTGGCCTAAACTCTCTCGCCAGTGGACTTGTTGCTCAGGTGGAATAGCAAAGAAGGAACACAGAACTGAACTGCAGACTATCCATACAAAAGATTTATTTAGAGTGGTGAAGGCCTGTGTAGAACCAGCCACACTTATTGGAAGTGCTGATAACAAGGAGTCGGTGCAAATTTTTGCCCCAAACACAATGAACGACACCCCTCAGGTTTTATTATCACGGAGTTATACCTTTCCGGTACTCAGAGCGCACAGAAAGATATATATATATATATATATATATATATATATATATATATATATATATTATATATATATATATATATATATATATATAGAATATGATAGTAAAAGACATTATAAGTCTTTTAAACTCTGACGGTCGCTCCTTGTCATGGTAGAGGGGTTTGCGTTAACAGTGACTCTGAGGGCGAGTTCTAAACTCCCAGTAGGGTCGCCCTTGGCGGCAAGTTAATATACGATAACCTAAACTAAACGAAGCCAACACGAAAGACTCCAAACGTGGTACAAGCGGATAACGATTGCAGCAGATCTCAACATTTGAACCAGAGGATGCTACAGAAGGCGTCACTCCAAATTTGTTATAATTTCGAGTGGCTCTATCTGTAGTCAGCGCCAGTCCATTGCAGTTTCATAACTGCATTCTGTATGTCTCATTTAATATGTGCCATGGAGGAAGGCCGTAAAATCAAGTGGGTGGGTCAAGTTGAGTTCCACCATAAACAAATTGACGCTATCGGCACTTTCTTCTACTCTGATTTTCTTTCATATCCAACCAAATCTTGCAAAACCAAACGGCGATAGGGAATGGATGACGGGATCAGGTTTGAGAGAAACTGAAAGCTTCCAGTCCTGAACCTGTAAGTTAGCGGCGAATTTAGTTATTGTAAAGGAAGCGATCAGCAAAGAAGAAATTAAATTCTTGGATATGAGATAACGACGATATGTCTTCTATAACTAATATTTGAATGTAACCTTTACTATTACAAAATCTCTCAGAAACTTTTACATTTTCATATAAGAGACAATAAAACCGATTTACTCTAATGAGACATATACGTGTTTTCTTTAATTTTGCATTGAATTCTAACGACTCTACATAGATTTTACTATTTTTGCCTTTTGAAGCTGAAACACAAGGCGGAAGAGCTGTGGTCAAATCGCGCAAACCTTTCTATAGACGGTTTATTTGTTCAATGAAGAACATGGTTGTTCACCCACCATTTTCAGTCTGAAATGAAAATTTGCCACAGTGCAGAAAAAAAAAGCTTGTTGAGACTCTTTGTCTGTCAATTCAACAACTAGCTGATGTTGACTTTTGAAAACTTTCCCCCACGTTTAAAACAAATGTCTATCCGCATACATAGTTGTATAGATTGAATGGAGCAAATTTGCCAACTGCTCCATACTTAAAAATTGTTACAGACTTGGAAAGGAGGGATCTGTTTAAATAAATTTTATTTTTAAATGATTTATTTATACAATAGCAAATGTTGCTTTTCCGCTACTCACAACACACCCAAATCAATTGTATTCTAGATATATCAAAAGTCATACTAGAAATGACGTTTCATTTTTTATCGCTAAAAATCAAAATTCTCACAATGATTTTCTTGTATTGTTGCGAATTGTAAAATGTTGTTTTATACCATGATTAGGTACATGATTGATTGATTCGTTTTCTATGGATCATCAACCCATTACAGGTTATTTAAAGCCAATAATTTTTATTTTTAATTGATAACACCACATGCAAGGAGGTAAAGCCACTAAGACAGAGGGGGTTACAGGGTGTAGAAGAATTAGGAACAGAAGCATTAATAATGAGCGCAAAAAGGAAAGAGTGATCAGCAGGACAATAGATGGCGATTGCATTTAAACTTTTGCAGATTAAAGTTGGCTGGAAAGCATGGGGCCGGGAGGGAGTTCCACAAGCGAGAAGTGTGAGAAAATAAACTGGTAGCATAGAACTTACGTCTAGATCTAGCCAGTTCAACTGTAAATCTGGACGCCAGTCTAGTACTGAGCGTAAAAAAAGTCTTTGTACCATTCGGAACAGCTCATCCGAACAACCGGAACACATTTTTAGATTTTAAGAATTTTGGGGTTTGGGGTGGGGAGATAATAACGGTTTAGTGATACAAGTCTTACTAATTAGCTTATAGGTGGGAGAGAAGAGGTGGATTTATACCTTTAACAAGGGTATTTTGTGCGTAAGTGAATGTAACGAAACCAACGGGAATTGGAACTCGGCACTACGATTAAGAATTCGAGCCATTATCCATAACACCACTCGCACATCCAAGCTTACAGCAGCAAGCATTCACCCATCTAGATAGTGACAAAGCTCATCATTGCTTAACCTTGGCGATCGTACAGAAACAACAGTAGCAACCGACGTCTCAACATTATGTTGGCGGAAACTCTTGATTACACACACACACAAATATATATAATATATATATATATATATATATATATATATATATATATATATATATATATATATAGTTCAGAATAAAATCCAAAATTACTTCATTTGAGGAATAAGCCTATTCCTCATATGAGGTGATTTTTTTTTCCTTTTATTTCTTTACTATTGCTCTGTAATAATATATTGAACTCTTTTTGTGAATCAGTTTTAATATTTTATATTACTAGAATCCAATTATACAGCGGATTTATTATTGGCACTATATATATATATATATATATATATATATATATATATATATATATATATCCTTCTGATGGACTTTATCAATGTAAATATCTTAATTTTAATTTCATTTGCGTTGAGGTTAATAAGCCGTAAGAAACGAATTAGTCAATCAATTTTGCCTTCATAAAGTCCATCAGAGGAAGAAATTTTACAAAATTAGCTTTTTGCTGATTGTGCCCTTCTCATTTGTACTGAATGTACTTGACTAATAATATTGTTTACTTAATTTGTCGCAACGCCACGGTAATGGGACATTTAATTAGGATCGAAATCAACATAAATAATGGCTTGATCTACGATAATTTCATAAGTATGCCACCATTTTTTCTCTGGTAACTGAATAGTATGCTGTTTATTCTCTATTAGAGATAAAGTCTGGTATGGTTTATGGTGCTAATCTTGTTGCATCAGTGAAGGAAAGAATTCACAGATTACTGACAATGGAATTCTTTGTAAAACAAAAATCTTCTGGGTTAAAATGCCAAAAACAAAATCTTCACTTTTCATTTTGCGGCCGTTCCTAATTTTTTATGATATTCCAGATATAAGTTCTTCTTTATTCTCGTCACGCTTCTGTATTGGTCTCACAGGTTTGGTTTACTTGTGGTGCTTTATTTCTTGAGTTCTCTTTCTCTCTAGTAAATTGTGATAATGTGTTCATTTTTCTAATATAACAATGCTCGTCTCACACCCGTCCCAATAAAAAAATAAAGAATTTCGTCAGCGTTGTTACGTATTTTTATTGACGTCATTAAAGAAGAAAAAAGGTCCCCTACGATTAACATTTATCTATAAGTATTCATTTTCTTTCTACATCGTCAGCTCTTTCTTTTCTGTACTTTTCATTCTCTTTCTTTTTACTTTGCCTATTTCTCGCTCTGAGTAAAATATTAATAAGCCAATCTGACTGGCCGACACCATTTTTCATGGGCTTAAAATTTGTTGAATACTCTCCAGTTGGGGCCTTATGTTATACTAAATTAATATTGATAAATAACGCGACTTAATATTTAATATATTTAATTATCTACCCCTACGTTTCCCCACTTTTTAGATATAAGACTGATTTCATTAAGAACGCAGTTAATAATTGGAAAATGTTTCTTCCCGGAACGAAACGCGTCACTAAAATTTCTCCATCTTGCCATCGACATAATCGCTAGTAGTCTATATATATATATATATATATATATATATATATATATATATATATATATATATATATATTTATTTAAAAAATATGATTCAACACGCTACATAAGAGTTCTTGTTTAAAGGATGGAATCATATTTTAAATAAATATATATTATACTCTACTTTTGTATCGAGCACTATTTTTAAAAATAATAATAAAATACTAAAGAACTTTGGATTATTTACCTAACGAGTTCTTTCCTATTTTCTATATATTTTCACACACACACACACACACACATATATATATATATATATATATATATATATATATATATATATACATTATAAAAAAGATTGTTTTAGGGTGTGTTATATTTAGGGGTTAAAATTCTCCATGTCATGTATAGAGCGTATGTAAATGCA
Source organism: Acanthosepion pharaonis (assembly GCA_903632075.3). NCBI lineage: Eukaryota > Metazoa > Mollusca > Cephalopoda > Sepiida > Sepiidae > Acanthosepion > Acanthosepion pharaonis. The sequence goes on along the minus strand of CAHIKZ030001781.1, from coordinate 26,399 downwards.
AACGTGAACATTGTGGTTAGCACCAAACATGAACAGTCTGTTTTAGGCTTACACGCGATCTTCAGACTATGTATCAGAAGACTGTGTTTAAGCATGAAACATACTATTTTTTCTGGGTGTTGACTTCAATATCAACATTTATATGTATATATAACATATACACAACACACATTTATATATATATATATATATATATATATATATATATATATATATATATATATATATATATATATAAACTTAGTAAGCCAGACAAACCTACCTAGGTTTCACCTAAGCGGATCGTCAGGGAGCCAGCTTTCCCTGACGATCCCTTTAGGTGAAACCTAAATAAATTTATCTGGCTCACTAAATATATAGGTCTGCTCTACGGTTGTATTGAGCTCTTTTTGTTAGTTGTTTACTCGTGTCAGGGGTTTTTTCTTTGGGCTTTAAACCTGCATCTGTGCGATTTTTTTTGAGACTTTCATGTTTCTAGCTCTTTCTTTTTTTAAAACCTTTTTTTCCCTCAAGATTGATTTGATTATTGGCAAATCAAAAATTCGAGGAGCTTTTCGAAAACAGTATAGTTACCTATATTTGTATATATATATATATATATATATATATATATATATATATATATATATATATATATATATAATGAATCATTCATACAAAAAAAGTAAATTAGGAAAGTTAAGGATGTAATCCCTTCGCTAATAAATTTTTAAAGATTCATCACTCGATGAATGTTACGATCCCTGTTTTTTAAACTTATAAACTGTATTAAACTTTCTACGCAAGTACTTTTGACAGTTCTACCAGTCGTAACCAGACATGAAAACTATTTTGGTTTTGGTAAAATTCAGGTAGCACCCGAAACGAAAAAATATAATGCGTATCGAAATATATATATATATTTTTTTTTAAATGTGTTATTGATAACGGATACAAAGTTGAGGAGCGTGCAGTCGCAACGCTAAGGTTGAATTGAAGTGAATTCGTTATTTTACTAATATGGCAATTTAAGAACTTTTATTTTTTTGTTAGGAGTTTATCGATCAACATGGCATGAACTAAAAACTTCAATAAGTAGACTAATGTCTCAGTTGCTATCCAAGAAAATTTGCGTCGGATCAGTTCTTTTAAATTAAACTGCACACACACACACACACACACACACACACACACACACATATATATATATATATATATATATATATATATATATATATATAAAGTAATTCATCGAGTTTGATAGAAATCTCAACAGAATGCAGAAAGCACTGGACGGCCGTTTCGTCCTATACAACTGTTCCACTCGGCCTCGGTGACGAAGAGATTGCAAATCAGACTCAACAAAGCGCCGCTCACTCACATATTCCGTGGTGGAACACTACTGCTTTCTCTGTAACTATAGGACTCTGCCCCCTGGAGCCACGACTACTCTCACAAAGCCGCTCACTCTAGAGCATTAGAAGCCGGTTCAAGCAATGATGTACATGATAAAAATTATTAGGAGCACCAGTGGAACAGTTGGTATGATGTTCGCTTGACAACATAACTGTCAGGGTTTCATTTCTCGGTAGTGGTTGCGCACTACTGATGAGTTCCAAATATAGGACGAAACGGCCGTCCAGTGCTTTTTCCATTCTGTTGAGATTTCTATCAGACTCGATGAATTACTTAAATACTTAAATATAATTATCAAATCCTCCTAATAATTTCTATCATATATATATATGCGACTACGTGTATCCGTATATGTGTGTGTGTTTCCTAACTCTATTTGTAAATAACCCTTAATTTTTATTAGTAATATTCATCCATTTGTTAAAGTTCGTAATTAACTGTAATCTAGTCGTAGGAAAAAATTTCGCAAGATGGCGGAGATTACTATTAATACTATGTAGTGACTTCGATTTTCACTGGGTGCTCCATTCTTATGTCCTTGTTTCAGACTAACCTGAACTTAGCAAATAGCTATCTACTTTTATTTTTTTTTATTAGTCTACTTCTTTAAATCTTTCTACTTAACTGTATATCAAATTATATTATTTGTTTTTTTTTTGTTTTTTATATACAGTGTTCGAACAAAAAGTAATGTCCGTTCTAATTTGATTTTAAAAGCCAAAATTCTTGGGGTTGTTTCAGCTATAAAACGTAAAACAACTCGACGCCTAAAGGGAAAATTATGGCGTTATCTTCTATTTACATAACTATATCCCTCGTGGAAAATACCTCAAAACATCCATAAGAATGATAAAATCTTTGTTTTTAGAAGGAGACAGAGCTTATAGGAAACTGTTTAAAATTGAATTGATGGAAGAGTATGGACCAGAAAGAATAGAACAGAGTCAAAAGCTGCTTAGAGCTACAAAGAAAGGAAGTTGTGGAGAGTCATGATCAATTACAACCTGAAGGTACACGGCAGGTAAAAAATGCAGTTAGTGGAATTTATGCATGATCTTATTTTTATTCTATGCGCCATATCTTTTCTGTCCCTCTATCTTTCCGTTTTTCTATCCCTTTCAATACTACTCCTGCCGCACATTCATTACGTAGGTTAATGGCTGTTTCTTGAGGGTGTCACATGGCCGAGTGTTTAGGACGTTCGCCTTGTGACCATAAGGCAATGGTTCGAATTTCGCTATCGTTTTACTATCTGTTTTATTCTTTATGGTTCGTACTCTTCCATCAATTCATACAAATTAACCTAATGAGTTTTTAATCGCTTTCGTCTATCCCCATTTCCTCCAATTCTCCCTGCGAGTATTAAATTTTCCAAGCTCTCCTTCCTCATAATATATCCCATAATTTTCAACTGTCTCTTTATGATTTTAAGTATAACTGTCTTTTTACTTTCGATTTTCTTTAGAACTTTCTCGCTGAGGTACATCTCTACTGCCTCGAAACTTGTCTTCATCTGTAAGAGACTTTTCCAGCATTCAGTGCCATAAAAAAGTAGATTAATACATATATGTTCAGCACTCACTTCTCTGTCTTTATCTAAATCATGAAACATTTTCCCATAGCTCAGCTGTATCGTAAATATTCATAAACATTATTATTTAGTAAAAGATTGTTACTGGTTTGTAAACTGATGCAGGAAAGTGACTGAAAACTATAGCGCGGATTGGGCCACGCCTTGTGAGTGACATTGAATAGACGAAATTGCTAGCACAAAATCACAAGTCATCGTGACCGAGTGTTTGAGCATACTGACTTTTTATCAAACTGTTGATGCACTCACTCACAGAAAATCAGCATAGTTGTAGTATAAACCACACGTGGGCTCCGAACAAACACAAATATGCCTCACCAAACGTTTGCAACAGGAATTGAGTGGCCCCGTTAGCAGACGGGTATGCGAGTAGCCGACAATTATGTGGGTCTAAAGAACTCACGGGTCTTCTGACAGGTTTGCGTCACTTTTTTTAATTCTAAACCGCAGAAAATGGCAGAAAGTGCTTCAAAACTTCCCAGATTTCATTCAGCAATCGATTTGTCTCATACTATACACACATAAAAGGTCGAGTAGCCGAGTGGTTAGAACATTCGCATTCCGTTCGAAGACACAGGTTCGAATGTCATCGTGGTCAGTTTACCAGAAAGATGACTTCTTGGTGACATCGGCATGGGGAAGCAATTCCAGCATACAACACCTTTGGAAATTTCCTGAAATCCATACTACCAGTTGGTCCAAGCCCTGTGAGTGAAATTGAGTAGACGGAAATATTTAGGATCCGTCGATGTTTGCTAGCACGAAGTCGCAAGTCATCGTGACCGAGGGTTTGACCGTAGTGGCCTTGTTCAGACTCTTTCCCAGAAACTGTAACAAAGATCCTCTCAGCATAGTTGCAGGATAAACCACGCCATGTGCTCTGTGGGTGTTGAACAAACACAAATGTACCTGAGCTGGCGTCTACAAAAGGGATTAGCTGGCCTCCCCAGTAGACAGACATACTCGGATACGAGTGGCGAGTTACCCCTATATACATAGGGAGCCCCAAGGAAACTCTTATGTTACAAGCTCATTGAACTCGCATACAAGGAACATCACTAAAGATATGGAAAAATGGTCGTTTTTTTGTACCAACCCAGAAAATAACTGGTTTCTCCTGCCATGTTTTATCTTTACAAGAATCCGGTTAAATGAAGAAGGGGATATTGCTGCTATATCCCAATCCCAACTTTCCATCCTTAACAGAGTTTTAAAAAATATGGGATGATGGACATTAAAGAGTTACAGTGATGTGCATCATTTAGAGCCTCTTAACAATATATATATACCAACACTAAAGTTTTGGGCGACTCTGCATTTCTTTATAAAATAAGCACCTTAAAATAAGATATATTTGTATTTCTTAAGTAAGACAAAATGCAAGTTAATTCTACTATATATTTATTTTTATTTTTTAGTGTGTAAATTACTCTCTCTCCCGAGTTGTTTGTAACACATCTACTTATCATCTCTCAGTTGCGTCTCTGTCCTTGGGCAGAGTGAACTCAGGGGCGACTCCTTCAAGGGACAGAGTCGCAACTGAGGAAAATTATACTGAGAGGCCCTGAGGAACAGCTGCTCGAGGCCGCGCCCACTCATTGCACTAGAAAGAGGGACCGGTGCACGCAACGAGGCCGGGGCAACCGACTGTTGCGGGGGTTCGGGAATTTTTGTTCCTAGCCCGGGTTTACGCGCTCGGGTTCCCCACATTAACCCGACCTTTTGTCACAACCTGACCTCGTGGGGGGTTGAGTAAATACAAATTTTATTTTATTTTTGAGTCTCATTCGTCTTACTACCAAAAAGTTAAAACTTTGATTCGTATTTGTAGTGGTTTTATTGACGAAATCAATATATGATGCTGTTGTATGATAATTTTTTTATTGCAAAGTGCCTATTTTTTGTCAAAAGGAAATAAATAAGAAAGACAAACTCGTAGGTAAGTAATAAAATAGAAGGTTAGCTACACGAATTTACACTTAGCAACGGACCTAATGCTAACTCTCCTAAAGTCCGCTTCAGTTATGTGCCATGCGTGATACACATTTAGGCGATCATGTATCTTGCGATACATGACTGACGAGGCAGATTTTATTTTTCCCGCAGTAGATTGCAATTTCGGTAAGCTATATAACCCGGCCTGTCCTGCGATTTATCCATAGCTGGGGGGAGAAAAAGAGGATTCATACCTTTTCCAAACTAAGTGAATGTAATGGGTTCGACTGGAATTCAAAGTTATCTCTCCGATTCCTCAATCCGAGCCACTATCCATTACTCCACCGTGCCTCCTCTCTTAACTCCGCTTATTTACATAAACGGACGATTCCATTCATTTATGTCCTATATGACAGTTACTGAAAGTTTATCTCATACATTAAGAGAATACAAAAATATCTCATTTAAAATGTATCTTTTTATTAAAGAAATGCCGGTGGGGGGGGCTTCAAACTTTTGGCCTGTAGTGTATTTCCGGATTACGTATGTAACTTTACCCACATTCTTGTAGGTCCCCTACAGCAACCTCATTCATTAACCATCTACTCTGAATGGCTCTTCGGCTTTGTACTGAGTGAACAAGTATATGAAAATTATGGCGTTCTGTAAAATTATTTAAGCAGAACATTTCTGTATAATAATCGACTTTATTTACTTTATTCAACTTAACTGAATCCAGAATTTTCTCTGCCCTCTCCTTAATTAGAAAGGGATTCATTTTTGAAAGAGTTAATATCGCATTCATATTAATTCGTAACGTAACAAAGTTTTAACGCCATTTTGAATTATAAAAACAGAGCGGAGAGGAATACAAATCGGACCATCACTACATAAAGACAAAAGGAAAACTAATCTATGGCTAAGATACATTTTGCTTTTGTTCTTAATCATATTGGCCCTTAGCTAATATATTTTAGTTATATCTGAAATTGCACACACACGCAAACACACATACACACCCACATAAACAAACAAACACACACACATATATATATATATATATATATATATATATATATATATATATATATATATATGATAGAAATGTAGTTTTAGGTATGCTATATTTATGGGTAAAAAGTGCTCAATATCAGAGATCGAGCGTGTGTAAATATAAAAGTGGACACTGAAATCAACAGCGGTGACAGTCTGCTTCAGGCTTTAAGATTGCATTCAGACTGTCGCCGTTTGGTGTTGACGACAGTATTCACTTATATATATATATATATATATATATATATATATATATTTACACACTCACACTCACACACACACACACATATATATATATATATATATATATATATATATATATATATATATATATATATATATTATATATATATACACACACTCACACACACACACACACACACACACATATATATATATATATATATATATATATATATATATATATATATATATATATATATATGTAATTTGAATCGATTGTCTGTTCGGGTTTCTCGAAAAATAAATGAAAAGAAGCAACAGCAAAATTTTAAACTACTGGAAAAAATATTTTAGAAAATGGAAGAAAAATTTGGTTGCGTGGGATGCGATGTTTATTTTTTATGGCAGACGGTGCCCGAAATTTAAAAGTTTTTACATACTTGCACTAGAACCGATGTACAAACATATGTGAGACATTACAACTCCTATACATAACAGCTGGTGATTCTTACTCTTCCCCAACCCCACGCACATTATGTAGGATCTCTGTATATCAACACTAGTTTTTTGTTTGCATTGGACAAATTAATGAATAGACATGAACATTTCACAATTTTTCTATATGAATTTTCTGATGAATCATAATTCTTAATTTAATAAGTGAATCGACTCCTTCTAAGTTCTATGACTATAAAATACCGATGTTGATTCCCCTTCGTTGAATAATTGAGCTTGATATCCTTAGCAAAATATTGCAGTAGCAACCTTAAGTAAGAATATAGGTCATTATTTTTTAATAAAAAGTAAGAGAGTACAAACGAAAAGATTAAAAATTGACAATGTTTGCAATTTTTATGAGCAGATGATCACGAAGTCTTTAGTCTTTAATTTCTGAGCCGTTGTGTCTAGCAACTTGAATTAATATGAAAATAAAAGGCTTATTAATAATAATAATAATAATAATCATAATCATGAAATATTAAAATTATTCTCACGAGTACAGAAATACAAAAAATTGTTCTCACCAGTACAACCCACACCTTACGAAGGGCTTTTTCTATGTAAAATGTGTCTGTGTGTGTTTTAATTGGTCAGTGGAAAATGTCATGATGTCATTTCTAAACTTAGGTCTCTGGGCAGCCCCAGAAAGAAATGTCTACACACCAGAAATCAAAGGAAATAATAATAATAATAATAATAATAATAATAATAATAACAAAATATAATTCCGAATATCTAATGATAGTTTTTTTTTTTTCAGCAAGTATATTTATCGGATACAAACGCAGGGAAACCTACACGTACACGCATACGTACACTCACACAAATATGTTGTGGCGTCCTCCCTATACTGAAGCTATTGGGGACTCTTCTACTTACTATAAAGTTAGTAGGAAAAGTAAGGGGGGGGGCAGCAGTACAGATTGAACGCTGGTCAACCGACACACACTCCCAAGTCGTGTAATACTCTTCTGTTCAATTCACGCTTTATGTGCAACCTCTTGTTTTGTTATTTCTTAACCATTTACTTGGTTGCAACAATATACAATCACGTAAACAGTTACATGCTGAAAAGCAAAAAGAGAGAAAGATTCTTGCGCAGAGTTGAGTTCCCGAATGTTTCGTTAGGTGTATGAAAAAGTTTGACAAAAAGGCAAAGACAATTAAACTAAAAAATGAGCAGAATAAATATGATTTTTAATAATTTCACCCAAAATTAAGACTCGAAAGCCACTCAAGGTGTCTCATACGAACTGAAGAGGTGATAGCAAGTGAAGATTCGCAGTATAAAGAGGTAAGATAATAAGTAACCTTTGATTTTAACTTGTCAAAACTGAAGTGTTCAGAAAATCGAGTGTTTGCTCTACAAAGTGATAGTTCTGGGAGGGGGGGTGTTGTCCTAGTAAAACTTTCTTGTTACTTTTGGAATACGAGGCTGATTCTGTTTCGTGGAAGAGGAATGGCGTGTTATATCGGAACTGGTGTAATTAAAGAATCAAACTCATCCTAAAGAGTGACAGGCTGTATCTGTGGGAAAGGAGTCGAAGGGTAGAAAAGAAATCTTCCGCTAAAAGAGCGTGTAAACGATTTTGAACGATATCAACGGCGTCTCTTGAAGCGCTAAAATGAGGCGACCATTATCCCACGAACATTAGAAATAAATTTTATATATGGGTCACAATTGAGTTCTAAATTAGGCCTGAGACTCAAAAGATATTCAAAGCCTGAAGTCTGATTGAGAGTAGAGCCGTTCAGCGTGATTAGAGAAAACACGGGATCTGGACGGTAGTTACGAAACGATACTAGCTTGGTTTTTTATACTTATTGAAAGTGACAATAAATCTTTTTCCTAACTGAGAGCTAGATCAGAGGAAAAATCAACAGTAAGTTTCTGATTATCTTCCTCTGTGGAAAGTTATTCCATAAATAAATTATATCATCTGTATAGATGTTTACTAATGAGATCGATGACGAAAAGAAGAGTAGAAAGCGAGTAAACCTTCAGTGAGAGTTTTAGAGAGAAGAAAAAGTAATATATTCAATTACATTGAAATAATCCAACAGTGAACATATTAACTTAGTTTGCAAGATGTGTTGGGTGCTTGCATGGTTCTAGTGTAACCATGTAGTCATTTAATGATGTAGAATCAATTGCTTGAAGAGGGAATTCAGTTCTTTATCTTGCTCAGAAAACATTTCTTGGCGCTAATGCGTAAAATAAAGTCAAGTATCTTTACGAAAAAAAAAAGAAATTAATGTACGGGTTAAATTTTGAATCTACAGCAAAGCTTGAAACTGATTTCAGCAAAAATATCAGCAAAGATGAAGTTTTTTTTTTTTACATTTTTACAATAATAGCCTATAGCCACTCGAGGCCGAAGAATATAGAGTAAGAGGCTCAATTTAACCTTGGATTTAACCTTTACTACACTGCAGGCGACAATAGTCGCCGTAGAATTCTCTCCCTTGCTACTCTCGGCGCATTCCGTCACCTTGAGACGGTTGCTATAAAGAAACACTTGTCAACTGTTATTTCCGGTATGATAAGCTAGAAATCGCCTAATACTGCTTTGGAACAAGGCTAAACTTCCAACGCCATATGGAATGCTAAACTCGAGGAAACACGTCACTTTTTTGATGAAATGAAAGCTTTCTTGGCGATTTTGCTTTTTATTGCACCCCAGAACCCAGGAAGGAGTAATAAATGCTAAATTAAATTAAATTATTTATGGTATTTTTAATGTAATTTTTTTTAAATTCCCGTTTCAATTTTTTGTCTTCAACGTCAAAACATGCATGCAAAACGTAATGCATTATATCAAAATATTACGCATTCATTTTTTATTAGTGTACCAAAATTAAAATATATACGCACAATACAAAGAAAGTTATAACACTTTTAAAACAGTAGGTGTTCATGTTTTTGCACCCTCAAAAAATGCAGTGGCAGGGGAGACAACTTTAGAACGAAATTAGTGTGGTAAAGGTTAAAAGTTTAAAATTGTAATAATCGAGGAAGCATCCTACTGGGAATCGATTGGAAGTTATATCTCACCAATGGAATATGAAGAGAATGAGGGTGGTTAGCTATAATGTACTTGGCATGGCGTGTCTTAGTCGGGAAGGATAGACATGAAACGAAAGAGACATAGTTCTATAGATGGATGTTGAGAATACTACGGAGCGGAGCCACTCGAGGTAGAGGGGTAAAGTGTAAGAAGCACAGTTTATGCAGATATGTGAACAAGATAACGGTTAACTCCAGACTAAATAGGTTAAGATTTTAATGATCAGGAAAAACACCGTCTTGGAAGTCGTTTCCACAAACCTGAAATTCGCGGGAAGAAACTACTCGAATGGAAATTACATCTCACCAATGAAATACGAAGGTAATGAAGCTGGTTAGCTACAATGTGCGTAGTATAGCGGGTCCTAACCGTGAAGGCTAGAACTGGTGAAACTAAGGAATGATCTGGCTCTTGTAAAGTTAGAGAATAGCACTCGGGGTCGAATACTTACTGGAGACGTACAGGTAACCGACCATTTTCCTTCAACTTTAGCGATGGATCGATCCTATGTACGAGTTCCACTTGAGGTCTGGGGTTGTGTTTGAGGACCAATAGATGCCGAGGGAATATTCCTTCATCGTGACTTATTCCGGGTTCGATCGGCGATGATGTAATGTAACTAGTTTGGAATTCAAAACATTGACTTTAACTAGCCAGTTTTCGCCCACTGAGATGTTAGAGAGAATAGATCAACTGCCAATTTCTGGTCATTTACAAGCGAGCCAGACACGTACGTTGATTGCTAGAGCCCCGAAAGACACGCTGATAACAACTATACTTAGGAACCTGCCCGTTTGGAAGGACGTTATTACTGAGAAAACTCTTCCTAGAGAGCTTGAGCAGCAATCATTTGTGGCACACATTGTCAAAGGCTTTTGAAATATCTAATAGTATTGCCCTTCAAATGTATTTGTTGTCTAGTGCCTCACTAATTCTGTAAGTAATTGTAGTTAGAACATCAGCAGTGGATTGAGCGGATCGAAACTCGTACTGCTTGTCGCGCAAGAGGTTATTCTTATTTAGGTGATCAACAACCTTCTTGTTGATTATAGCCTCAAAAATCTTGCTAGTGACTAATGGGTTTATACCAAGAGGTGGATGAGCACTCGTTCGCGTTCTTGGAAACAATGCATACAGATTTGGGAAGGATTTTATTTCGCTAAGATCGGGTTTATATTCTAATAAAACTCACTGTGATTTTGTCTGAGCCAGTAGCTTTCTTAAGGGTTAAGACTTTTGATAAGTCTTTAGACTTCCCGACTATAATAAAAATACTGCTGAGATTTTGCTCAGTAAAACAAACAAAGTCGGAAAGGAAATGTTCTAATGTTGAGTTAGACGCAAAGACTGACCGAATGGCCTCGGGTACATTTATAATAGTGAGCGCAGTCACTTTGCTTTTATTGATAATTTGGTTGGTTATTTTACAGAACTCTCAGGGTCCAATGTTTTTGTTTTCAAACTTAGTCTGGGCCGACTGCGCATCGCTACAATTTGCATTTTACATAACTTTCTTGTGGCGATTCTAAGTGGTTTTGAATGCAGTAAGAGTCAAACTACATCGTTCCTTGTAATAGATATTAAAATAGTGGTTACAGTGAGCTGTAGCTGCAGCATTCTGGGGTGAACCTGGCTCTTTGGTTTTTGCAGGAAGTTTTTGGGAGGTATAAAAGCCCATTCCAGAAAGAATCCATTCTGAGACAAGGGCAGCAGTTTTAGAAGCAGAAGTTCGAAAGAGGAGCTTCCGCCGTATAAGATCTAACGTTGTCTCAGTTTGCCTTTATGTAATGAAAAATTGTTCTATGGAACGGTAAATCGGGGGATGCCTTTAGTTTGGCATCAATTTGGACACTAAATTGGGGAAGGTCTGACATGTCCAGATGAGACAGTTTTCAGTGCAGGATGTGAAGTGGTTGTGGCTTTCTTAGGGTCAAGGCTTTTGATATATCTTGAGACTTCCCTGGCTGTGATAAAAATATTATTGTGCTCAGTAAGATGGGGGAAGTCAGGAAGGGAATGTCCAATGTTGGAGGCAAAGATTGAGGCAAAGAGTTTCACCTTATCTGTCAAGGAAGATATGATCTCAGGGCCATTAATAATCGTGAGCACAAACGCTTTGCCTCTATTCATGATTTCGCTGGCAATCTTCCAGAACTCTCTGGATCCAATTTGTTTGTTTTCAATCTTGGTGTTGACCATTTGTGCATAGCTACACTCTGCATTTTACAGAACTTTCTTGCAGCAATTGTGAGAAGTTCTGAATACAGTAAGAGTCAAACTACATCACACTTTGCAATAGATATTGAAGTAGTGATTACAGTGAGGTGCAGCATTCTGGGGTGATCCAGGGCTGGCTGTTTGGGTTTTGCTGGAAGTTTTTGGGAAGTCCATTCCAGAAAGAAGCTTTTCTGAGACAAAGGCAGCAGTTTTAGAGGCAGTATGCTTGAAGAAGGTTGAAAGAGGAGCTTCTGCCATATAAGATCTAAAGCTGTCCTAGTCTGCCTTTGTGTAATGAAAATTGTTCTATGGAATGGTAAATCAAGGGATGCCTTTGGTTTGGCATCAATTTGGACACTGACTCTAGAATGGTCTGACATGTCCATGGGAAGGCATTTTCATGACAGGATGTGAAGTGGTTGTAGAAGTTCACTTGATATCCTGTCATGCCAGGGACATGATTGGCTTCTTGGATAATCTGAACTAGTTCATAATCAATGGAGAAGTCTCTGCAATATCTGCCTTCTTCATTGGTTTTGTCCAAGTGGGCTTGCCACCTTCTGAAGCAGTGGTTACGGTGAGCTATGGCTGCATTACATTCCGGGGAGAACCAGGGCTAACTGTTCGTTTTTTTTGCTGGAATTTGGCGGGAGGCGGACTGGAGGATGTATAAAACTCACTATTTCAGAAATGATTCATTCTGAGACGAGGGCTGCAGTTTTGGAGACAGCAATGGCAACTGGTCTACCGCAGAAAGATATGGCAACCTACTGCGGGAAATAAACTGCCTCGTCAGTCATGCATTGAAAGATACATGATCACCTAAGTGTGTGTCGCGCATGGAACTTTAAAATAAATAAATAATGTCTAAAGAAGATTGAGAAGAAAGCTTCCTTCATGTAAGATTTAAAGCTGTCTCTGTCTTCCTTCATGTAGCGAAAGATTTTACCATGGAACGGAAAATCAGGGGATACCTTTGGTTTGGAAATTTTTGCGAAGCATTTTTCAGGAAAGGGTGTCAGGAAGAGGTTGATGTTCTTCTGTTGTCCTGTCACATTAGGTACGTGGGCGGTTTCATTAATTCTCTGAGCCAGTTCAGGCGATGGAGAAGTATGTGCAATATCTAAATTCTTCGTCGGTTTTGTTGGAGCTTTATAGCGAATATTGAAGGCTTAACAGATAAAAAAAGCTAGCTGAGGGAAATTCAGTGAGAATATCATCAATCATCTCAGATGTTCCCGAAAACGATAGAGAGGGAAAATAAATGTGGTACTATGGATATATGTGAGATCAGTGTCCTCGTTTTTTGTTGTCTCTGCTACAGGAACATCTATCTTTAATGTAGATGCCGAATCCGTTTCCATGGCGATTTAGTTAGCTATGTTTGGTTATTAGGGGTGGGTATCCCGGGACTTCGAGCTCCTGCAGTGGGAATGATTTATTGATGCCTGTTTCAGACAGAAATAGAAGGTCGGATTTAGCCTCAAAAAAATGAGAGCTCCACTTCTGCAAAGTTGGAATGTTGACCCCCCCGCTCCAATTGGTGTAAGAGCTGATATACCGGGGGTCTACGTCATTTTAACTTTAATTTGAACTACAAAAGAAAACACTTATTTAAAATAAGAAAGATTTGAAATTTCTGGGATACATTATGAGAAAGGACATCTTGGAAAATTTAATATTCACAGGGATATTGAGGTATATATATAAAAAAAAACAACTTTCCTTATAAACTCTCTTCGCTTGACTAATATCCTGGGTATAAAACACCTCTGCCTCGAATAACACCGATTATCCGATACTCTGCCTGGTGTATCAGGACAAACTTTAAATGTAACATGAAATCCTGTATTAATTATAAAATTAAATTAAAATTCGCTATTAATTGTAACGATTGAAATAAACTAGTACTAATGATAACAATTAAAATAAAATCGGGCATTAATTGTAACAATTAAAATAAAGTCTAGTATTAATCATACCAAATAAATAGAATCTGGTATGAAGGATATCAATTAAAATAAAATGCGGTGTTAAATGTAAAAATTCAAATAAAACTCGGAATTAAGTATAATATTTAAATTAAAACCCAGTATTAATCATAACAATTAAAATAAAACCCAGTATTAATCATTAAAATTAAAATAAAACCCATTATTAATCATAACATTTAAAAAAACCGTATTAATCATAACAATTAAAATAAAACCCACTATTAATCATAACAATTAAAATAAAACCATGTATCAATAATAACAATTAAAATAAACCTCAGTATTAATAACAATTAAAATAAACCCCAGTATTAATCATAACAACCAAAATAAAATCTGATATTACGTATATCAATTAAAATAAAGACCAATATTAATCATAACAATTAAAATAAAACCCAGTATTAAGTAAAAAATTTAAAATAAAATCCAATATTAGTTATGTTTATAAAAATCCAATATTGATTTTATGTTTATAAAATCATCCGGTATTAATTTTAAGTTTATTCAAATCTGTTATTAATTTTAGAAGGTTTAACAGGAAACTGCAAATAAACTACAGTGCGAGTTTATGTGAACTGACGGTAGCGAAGGCATGAAATGGCAAAGGGTCAAACGTTGCTTTGACCAACAAATGAGAGGACGTTATGGAGAGCTACGATTAGCCATGTCCTGAAGGGGACAAAGCAAATAAATGAGGATGATATACCGACTTATTGTGCTTGTAAAGGGATATCTTTTTCTGTGCAATAAAGCATTATATTTATCAACTAAATAAATGCATTGGAATGGCAACAGTAATGATAATGTCAGACCATCCTAACAAAACGTAAAAAGATAACAATCACACAACAAAACAAATAATCACAAAAAAAAACATGCTGGAATCACGCAAAATCTAATTATTTCAGACCATCCTAGCTAAATATTTAACTATTACGAAGAAAGAAGAGCAACTGGATAGTCGAAAAAAAAAAAAAAAAAAAAAAGAAAGAAGAATGCATATGATAATTGTAAATGAATATTAAAAGATAACTATTGAACTACTGAGAATATGTGTCGGGTAAATTCTAAAACCGATTGTATCTACGTCCTGGGTATAACGATAAATTACATCCGACAGCAAGGCCTCTGATCAGGAGGTTTTGATGAGCATGGAACTACCACTTAATAGCTAGTGTTCCCATGTCCACATTGACCCATGGTAGTTGCACATGTTAGTGTTCCAGCTATGGGCAAATACTTGACTACCAAACTGGGATCATATATATAGAAAAATACAGCAATACATTTTTCAAAAAAATTGTTACCAGCAATACATTTAAAAAAATATTACCAGCAATACATTTTTTTAGAAAAAAACGATATTACCAGCAGTACAGTTTGGAAAAAAATATTACCGGCAATACATTTGACTCTCGACAAAAACCCTCTTTTACAAAAATATATCAATGAAACCAGATTTGCAAACTAATGTCTTACAAAAAATTCATATTCTATTCATACGAACCTATCCTAAAAATCATGTCGGCATTAAATAACCCATTGAAATTGATATGCCATAAAATAAAATAAACCAAAAAAAACTGAGTGTATCAAGTTATTTTGTCAAAACATTTTATGTTAGCGGTAGAATTGAAAAGATGCAGAGTATATCCGGATAAGATAAAAGTGATAATATCAGGTCATCATGGTATAATAGTTAACTATAGCGATTTAAGAACTAAAAATACATGTCGGATTTTCACTATAATTAATTATAACATTTTATCGCAACAAAATATTTAACGATAGTGATTTAAGAACTAAAAATGTACAGTCAACGACGAAATTATTCGTACACCCATCAACTTTGAATATTTTTTTATCCATTTCTCAGGTATCAATTTTCAGAGCAATAGGTTAAATACAACAAATTTGACAGGCTAATTATTCAAAATAGGAAAAGAAAATTATTCATACACTATGAAAAATAGAAAAAAAATTAACAATTTTCACAATATTAATAGTCAATAGTTACGGGCTCTCATTTTTATAACTTGCTGCAATCGTTTTCTAAAACTTTTGATGAGATTTGAACAAGTATTTTCTGGGCTATTTTTTGCATTATTCAATGGTTGCACGTTTGGTGACCGACGATTTTTCAAACTTTCAATTCTTTCCATAGATTTTCAATAGAATTTAAGTCAGGACTCATTGACGTTCATGGGAGAACTGTAATCTTCTTCTGAAGCCACGCAGTCACTGATTTAATCGTACGTTTGAGATCATCATCTTGCTGAAAATTAAATCGCCGACCTAGATGAAGATTTTGCCCTGATAGTTGTAGATTTTCATCCAGAATTTTGATATAGTCTGTAGATTTCATTATTCCTCTCATTGCAATTAATTGTTCAGTCCCCCTTGAGCTAAAAGAATCCCAAAACATCATCGAGCCGCCTCCATATTTTCGTGTTGCCACTGTGTACTTTGAGAGGAAAGACACACCTATCTTGCGCCAAATCTCCGGTACACCATTATGTCCAAAAAGTTCGATTTTTATTTCATCACTCCATAGTACTTGTTCCCAGAAGCAATTTTCTTTGTCCAACAATGTTTTGGCAAATTTAAACAGGGCAACAATGTGACATGTTTTGTGAAGTCGGGTTTTCTTCCACGCCGAGGGAAACTGTCGTGACAAATTGTTTAAACATCATTATACCGGACTATACTGTAGATATAGGGACAGCTAACCGCTTTCAATAGGGTCTGTGACCATTTTTTGACTTGTGGAAGTTAATAATTTTCTGTCTTAAGTCAACGCTAAGCTCCTTTGCCTTCTCCTATCGTGTTGTTAACGTAAGAATAATAATGGTGACACTCTATGCACCACGTGATGTTCTTTGCTGGAATTATCTCAAATAGACTACTGAATAAATAGTTTAGAAAGCTTCCCCAATAAAATATTTATGTAAATTACTTATAGATACACGAATCAATCAACTTAAAACGATATTTTCGATTGTACAAATTTTGTCATTTCCCCTTTTGCATAATTCGCCTGTCAAATTTGCTGTATTTAACCTATTGTTCTTAAAATTGAGTTTTATATTACTGTTTTGTGCTTATTAACACTGATGTCATACGGAGATTAGATTCTAAGAAATGGATAAAAAATATTCAAAATTGATGGGCGTACAAATAATTACGTCGTTGACTGTATGTCAGATTCTCGCTACACTAGATTACATCATATATACCCAATAGAGATCAAACAACTGTAAGTAATATACCAACTGAAACGAAATCTAAAATATATCAGACACTCCTAACAAAATATTTAATGAGCCAAAATTACGATCACTCCTTAGGCTAATCCAGCGTTTCTCAACATTTTTAAGTAACGGCACACCTAGGAGCAAATGAAAACATCACGGCACACTTAGCAGCATTTTAAAGGCTATACATTTAAATGTTATGAAATAAAACCATAGGTTAAAAAAATACACTTTTCGTTACTTATATATATATATATATATATATATATATATATATATATATATATAAGGCAGGATGTGTGTGTGTGTGTGTGTGTGTGTGTGTGTGTGTGTGTGTGTGTGTGTGTGTAATATACGGCCGCAATTTTCGACGGATTTGCACCAAAATTTACACGCACATGCTCCAAGTTAGCGGGAAGGCCAAGACCGGACTCGCACTTCCCAACTCCCATCGATAGTGGAAAGAATCGATTTTTTCAGGCTTCTACGGCAGTTTAGATGTAGTTTGCGGCCATTTTCTACTGGCCAGAGTGAGAGCCTATAGCTGGCTGTCACGAATAGGCAGGAAGATTCTATTGGCCAGCGTGAAAGCCAACAGCTGATTGACACGTTAACTAGCATGCTATGATGCAAAAAAAATCGATAGCTGCATTCGTCACAAGTGGGAAAAAATTAAATCTGCATGGCACTTTACTGGCTCATTCGCTCGCTTAAACTCAACGTTGATTCTGATTCCGCAAAACTGGGTTGGGTGTGAAAAAGTATTTCTTGTTAACATTCTTTTTTCATTCGGTTTTTCCAGTTACGAGTCCTTTTTTAAAGCTGATTGTTTTGTGTTCATTTTGTTTAGTTCGTTTTTTGTAACAGATTTAATGTTTAGTATAGAGCTTAAAAAATTCGCAGTGTGAGATAGGCAAGAAGTAAGGCATGTAGCAACATCATCATACGGCAAAGGGCACTCCTTTAAAGGCAAGGAAGGGCAAAAAATATTTTAAGTCAAGTGATAGCGATTGCTGTATGAGTCGTACGATTTTTTTGAATCAAGCACAGGCAACGCTAATATTCTGCTAGTATATATATATATATATATATATATATATATATATATATATATATATATATATATATATATATATATATATTAATTTTCAGAAGTTTAATATTTTATTTAATAATCTAACCTGATCTTTTAAATTTAAAAATAAATTGTTGTCGATATTCAAAATTTGAATACTTTTTTCTAATATCACTGTGCTACCCCTTTTTTGTACCGTACCCTATTGGTCCCAATTTCCTCATAGACACCTGCATATTTCCATCACCCATTCATAATCATTTCACCCCACTCAGACGCAAAAGGTTCTTTATTGTTAGAATCTACGCGGAAAAATACTATTAAGGCATGAGTACAATAAAACAACAAGAATTAAGACAGAAGTTAACGATTAGTATTGCACTTAAAGTTTTGAAGATCAAAGTTGACTGGGAAGCAAGAAGCCGAAATAGAGTTCCACAAGCGAGAAGTGCGACAGAAGATACTTCAGCATAGAACTTACAGTTACATGTAGCGATTTCAACTATAAAATAATGAGCAATCTCCGCCGATCTAGTACTGCGCTTAAATTCATAAAGCCTTATATACCATTAAGTGAATGTTCATCAGAACAATTACCATGAAAATATTTATAGAAATGGCAGAGAAAAGCTATATAACGGCGGTGGGAAAGTGACTGAAGCCCAGATGTCAGGTCATGACCAATAACATCGCAGATTCTTTTTTGGATTTTATGAAGTATGTCTAAATATATAGCAAGAGCACCAAGCCAGATATGGCGGTAATATTCAAACCATGAATGTTACCAGTTCAATATCGATGAAGGGGCCTAGTATTTCCCCAAATGTTCTTTCTCTTTCAGCTAATTAAAATCTATCTACAGTCTACAAAACTCTTTTTCTTATACAAGCCTATCACATAGGTACGATACGTTGGTTAATCTAACGACATATCAATTCTTTGCGGTTTCTTTAAAGTCGAATAGTTAGACAGATGTCTTGTATTACATCAAAACATCTTATTTCATAATATGTGATGCGTTCACAAGAAACCCTATAGTATCACATATAATAACTATGAACATTTTCGGATTTTTCTTGGGGGCGGACATGAAAAGTTAAATATTACTTATACTGAGTTTTAAAACCCGAGATCTGTCCTGGGTATGACGATAAACTACATCTGTATCCTGGGTAAGACGATAAACTACATCCGTATCCTGGGTAAGACGATAAAGTACGTCCGACAGCAAAACCTCTGATCAGGAGGTTTTGAGGAGTGTGGAACCAACTCTTAATTGCTGGTGTTCCCAGATCCACCCGGACCCGGGGTGGTAGCACCTATTAGGGTCCCAGCTATTGGCAAATAGTTAACCCCTAAACTGTTGTCAAAACACAATGAAAGTGTAAAAATATGTTTTAATATTAGAAATACTTTTCTGTAAAAAATTATTACCAGAAATACATTATTTCCAGGAATACATTTTTGAAAAAAAAATATTTCCAGCAATACATTTTTGAAAAAAGGAATTACCAGCAATACATTTTTGGCATTAAATAAGTCATTGAGGTTGATATGCCGTAAAACAAAACAAAGCCAACCAAACCAAAACCCGAGATAATTAAATAGATGATGTGTGAACTTGATAAGCCAAAGCAATCAAATGATGAGAGTCAAACCTAAAGGAGTTCTTCGAATGACGTCAATAAATAACTATAAACTATCCTATGTTTTACATTATCATTATTGGTTTCCACGAACATATCATTCCCGATATGTGCAGATATATTTAGCTCAGCGAATATCTGTAAAGAAAAGAAAGTGTTCAAATCGACGCAGAAATGGTGATCTTCAGCGCAGAGTTTAAAAAAACAGATGAGTCTCTATTGTATTTAGTACAGTTACGATTCGGGCACTTGAAAAATCTGTGATATTCGTTTTGTAAATAGTTTTTCTTCTTTTATCAACTGTGGTCACGGCTAACTTTTTTTCGCTAGTAATACAAGTTTTGCTAGAATACAAGTGTTCGACTTTAGTTAAATCCGATATTTTAAAAACTGATTTTCTAAAGTCAGAAGTTGATTCAAACTTGTTAGATGTGATCAGATCAATATTCCTACTTCTTGTTCAACTTCAAATATCTTCTACATCTAAGTAATCGATAAACGGTGTTTCAACAACTTGGACCGAATCTAAATGCAAATTAAGTTTAAGCGTCTAATGATTTTTTTTTCTTTTTCTTTCAGATTTAATAACTTAAGTCTTTGGCAATTTCGACCATGGAAAGATTAACAATCAAACAACGTGTTAAAGTTATCGACGCCTATTACGAAAATAGACGTTCAAAGAGAAATGCATTTCGCGGACTTTGCAATTTTTTTGGCCAACATAATCGACCAACCGAGAGTGCAATTGGAAAAAAAAATTGATCGTTAATTCAAACAAAAAATTTGGTGGCAGAAATTGAAAACACCATTGCGTGCTCGTTTTTGGCCGTTCTTCTGAAAACATTGCTTCATATTGCACGAGAATGTGGCTGAAAATCCAGACCCCTATTCGTCATCGCGCGCAGGAATTAAACCTCTCCACAACAACGTTACATCGAATTTTATCAAAAGAGTTGTCTCTACACGCTTACAAAATTCAATTGACACAAGAAGTGAAACCTGTTGACCATTTGGAGCGCCATACATTCGACAATTGGGTGCATGAGCAAAGACAAGCCAATGAAGATTTTTCGCAAAAAAATCCTCTTTAGTGATGAAGCCCATTTTCATCTTGGTGGAAGCAGAATTGACACATTTGGGATGATGAAAATTCAAGGAAGTTTGTTGAAAAACCACTGCATCCACAAAAGGTCACTGCTTCGTGTGAATTTTTTGCTAGCGGAATCATTAGGCCGTATATTGATAAATTTGAACGTCCATTTTCGTAATAGGCTTCGATAACTTTAGCACGTTGTTTGATTGTTAATCTTTCCGTGGTTGAAATTGCCAAAGACTCACGTTGTTAAATCTGAAAGAAAAAGAAATAAAATGAGTAAACGCTTAAACATAATTCACATTTAAATTCGGTCCAAAGCTATTGAATACTATATATATATATATATATATATATATATATATATATATATGTGTGTGTGTGTGTGTGTGTGTGTGTGTTGTTGTGTGTGTGTGTGTGTGTAAAAATATATAGAAAATAGGAAAAAACTTACAATTTTTAAATAATCCAAAGATCTTTAGTATTTTTTTTATCATTTTTTAAAAATAGTGCTCGATACAAAAATAGAGCATAAATATAATTATTTATTTAAAATATGATTCCAACGCTACATAAGAGTTCTCATGTTTCAAAAACAAGAGCCGAAAACTTTACAATATAATTATTTGAATTAAATTGGATTAAAGTACTAAATAATGTTCCATCTTCAAGAAATTAATTTTTTTTTGGATAACTTATTAACATACGTACATATCACAAATTGTACAGCAAAAAATACAAAAAAGGAAAAATCAACCTAACAAAAATAAATAGGTTATAAATTATTTTTTAATGAAAACGAGAAAATCTCACTCCATTGCTGAAACCTGCTGACGAGTGGACCGAACGATTTCAAAATGTTTCGTCTACGAAACTCTTGTCGAGGTGCTGAATATATCATTAATCAGGTAAATGACAAATTTGTATTTGTGTCCGGCGACAGTCTGTCTCAAGGTGAAACGCTATCTTCAGGCAGTCTTCATGGCCCTTTTAACCATGGAAACAGTCTGTTGTCAGTGGGTGTTGAACTTAATGTTCATTTTTATATTTACATACACTCTATGCCTGATATTGAACATTTCAATCTAAAGATAAAGCATAGCATAGAACTATAATTTTATCGTCAAAATATATATGTGTGTGTGTGTGTGCAAATATGTAGAAAAATTGGAAAGAACACGTTAGGTAAATAATCCTCTCATCATTATATTTTTGTTTTTATTTTAAAAACAATACTAAATACAAAAGTAGATTTAAATTATAATTATTTTTTTAAAATATTTTTTTATTTTTACTATTAAGGAATCATAATTTAAAAAAAAAAACTACACACACACATTCACACACACATATATATATATATATATATATATATATATATATATATATATATATATATAATTATTTATTTAATCATATTTTTAAATAAATAATTATATTTATGCTCTACTTTTGTATCGAGCACTATTTTTTAAAAATAATAACTAAAATACTAAGGAACTTTGGATTATTTACCTAACCAGTTCCTTCCTATTTTCTATATATTTTCACACACACACACAAACACACACATGTATATATATATATATATATATATATAGAGAGAGAGAGAGAGAGGGGGTGAGAGAGAGAGAGAGGATGCAATGGATAAATCGTCGTAAAATACGGAAAAATGAAAATTATACTGACATCTCATTTTAACAGTTATATTTACCTAAATTACAAAAAGATACCTTTAAAAGAGTAAATTTATTGAATATAATCGCCATTGGCTTCAACCATGGTCTCCAGACATCTTCGGAAGGTTCTGCATCACTTCTGGACGGTCTCCTTTTTTTTAAGTCGTTGAATGCTGCCATAATCCTTGCTTCCGAATCATTTTTGGTGTTACAAGGAATTTTGCTGGGCTCTCACTCAAATGCGCACCATACATAATAATAATAAAGGGTGTTGCAGTCTGCTGAGTTAGGTGGCCAGATGTAAGGAGTGATGCGGTCGGAGAAATTGTGTGGCAGCCATGACTGGGCTATTCATGTTTAGAATGGTGCAGTGTCCTGTTGCGAGACATTTGGTCTTCCAGCAATACTTCTTGACCCAGGCCAGTACTGCCTCTTCTGAATAGCATTTGATGTCCCTCCTCCATGTTGAAATTTACCGAAGATATGGGAAGATGAATGGAGGCGTAACATCGCCATCGCTTGCTATCATTCCAAACAACTTCGTAATCACAATTAGAACCATCCAAATCATTCCTTCTTTTTTACTGTCTTGGCACGCAAAAATCGTTTGAAATGTCCGTGTTGGTTAGCTTCTTTATTGCGAATGCCTTTTTACACCATGCCGTTTCCCTAATTTCTGGTGGAATGAATTGCGTCATGGTCGAGTTTTTTTACAAAACGGCGCTTGTACTGAACCTTGAACACTATATAGTGAAATCGACAAAATCAAAATCAAAGCGCATGCGTGAAATTAAAAATATAATATGGTGACAAAAATATAATATGGGTTCAATAAGTCACGTTATTATATATATATATATATATATATATATATATATTTATATATATATATATATGTTGTGTATGTATAATACTAGTGGTCAATATATATGTACAAAACAGAGCAAGAATATAATATATGTAAAAAATACTAACATTCCAGGGTTATAATTTATAAGATTGGAATCGTAATCAAATTCATCTAGAAAAATTTGTAGGTCTGATCGTGATTACGATTCCAATGTAATAAATTATAACCATGGAAATTTAAAATGAGCCATATATATATATATATATATATATATATATATATATATATATATATATTTGTGTGTGTGTGTGTGTATATATATATATATATATATATATGTATGTATGTATGCATGTATGTATAATACTAGTGGTCAATATATATGTACAAAACAGAGCAAATATAATAAAAAGGCTTAAACACAATATTCCAATTTATAATTTATAAGATTGTGTAGAATAACAATACAATAAACAACACTTAAAACTTAAGAGTTCCAGCTAGTCGTCCAGCTGGCACAGACAAAAATAAAGCATATTGTAACTTTAATACAAACCCTGAAGATTTATTGCAACAATGGTAATACAATTGTGGCACAAGGCCAAAAAGGGGAGGGGAAAGGCTGGTCAACACTAACTATCTTATACCTAGCTAATCTGATTCACGACCCATTCATACATTACAATTTACTCATTCACCACAAGAACTCATCCATCATCGTTCAATCCTCCAACCACCATAATACCACATCCACTCCAAGGGAACCTACAAAAACGCGCCCCAATCCATAAAAAATTTAATGATACATAAATGATATACATAAAATTCTAATAATGATAGAATGAAGGGGAGGAGATGGACCCAATAATGAATAAAAATAAACACAAAATACAAACTAAACATAACACATGTTAGTAGGGACCGTCCAACCCTCAAAACAGAGAGGCCGCTGTATTCTGCCCAGGGGACAAAATCAAGAGACGCTCTCGCTAAGGGAGTGGGAAAGAGGATAAAATATTATGCCGGAATGGGAAAATGTAAAAAAGCTGACCCAGTCGAGATAAAAAAGGGGCCAAAACAAACTGGGGAGGTTGGGAATCTCGACTTGGACCATAACCAAAAAGAGCAGCCGGATACAGGCCAGAACAACACTTACTCACATTAACTAGGTACACTGAAGCTTGTCTAGCCTAACCAAGGGAGGGTTCCACAGGAAACCACCCCGATGTGCTATAGGTTGACCTAGAAAAGAAAAAATCAAGGCTAGCCCCGGTCACACGAACCAAGCTCGCCTCTTTTACCCACCTTTCGCTGAAGACTGTCAAAATGCAATCGTTTTCTATCAGATCTAATCTTCATCTTGAGCTGATGCTCAAAGAATTGGATTAGATGCTGATAAGAAAGACGGTTGCCCCGCAAGACTTCCTCCATTCGCGTCGTCCAAATCACCATTCGAGCCGTGGCCATCAGCATCAGAAACACCATTCGTTTCTCCCGGAATACGGGGCGACACATTGTCACACGCGTATGCGCGATCAATGGACACAAGCTGTTCGGGGAGCGAGACGAGCCGTCAGCTCGCCGACATGGTCCCATAAGGGCGGACCCGGGGGCAATGGTAGAAGGCGTGCGAAGCCGTTTCTTCTAAGCCAAGACCACACCGTTCACAGTCTGGCAAATCCGCCAAACCCATATGAAAGCCTTGTCATTGAGAGGCAGCCGATTCCGAGCCAATCGCCAGGTAAGCGAAAACTCAGGGTTACTGAGGTAATCCGCCGTTGGCGCCAAGACCAATATGAGCGATACTCCTCCTCCGACAAGTCGAGCGTATCACGTAGCTTATCCTTCGCGCGACCCTCCACTAAACCACGATAGAAGAACTTCCCTAGGCCGAGAAAGGTCACTGGACCGGGAATGGCCTTCAAGGCCAACCGACACTCGCGGAGGAAATCCGACTCATCCCGGGGTTTACAACGGCGCTCAACCCGCGAGATGGGGGGACTGATGGTAAGGCTAGGGAAGGCGTCCCTAACAATCCCCTCCAGAATCGGATCTCCTCTAGTCAATGCGCGCGGCGTGGAAAGCCAACCTAGAGGCACGGATGTGACTCAACAGGTGCGGCATTCCCAGCCCCCATGACACGGACGTTTAGTGCAGACTCGTCTGTCGACCCTGTTCACGCGTCCCTCCATAAAATGGAGGATAGCGATCGCTCGAGCACCTTCCTGTGGTCTTTACAGAGAGGAAGTACGGACAATCGATAAAGAATCAGGGGAAAAATGTATGTAACACACCCTCCGCCCTGCCCTTCACGGACAACCTCCGTCGATTCCAAATCTTACCGGCAAAATCGACCTTTGCTCGTACTTCAGACCAATTCTTCTCCAGCTGGAGGTCGGGCCCAAACCACACTCCAAGAATGCGGACAGGACCGTCCGTCCAACCGAAGCGGCCCGGAAGATCGACCCCTTCCAGGCACCTAACCGCAAGCCGGACGACTTGTCGCGGTTTATCTTGGCCCCCGTCACCTTCTCGTACCGATCAAGCGCCCTCTGTACCGCCTCAATGTCGATGCGGGACGACACGAAAGCAGATACGTCATCGGCGTACGCGGAAACCCTGGCTCGAGACACACCAGGGACGGCGATTCCACGTAGGGCCGGACTGCCCGTCTCGTCCTTCAGCCGGCGAAGGAGAGGCTCCAACGCCAAAGCATAAAGGAGAGGCGACAGCGGACAACCCTGACGAACCGACCTAGACAGCACGAACGCGTCTGACAACCTTCCGTTCACCTGTACCACAGCACTGGGTTAGCGATACAGGAGGCTAATCCAGCGGCAGAAGATGGGTGCGAATCCAGCG